>CAOJBK010976765.1:0-12883 GCA_948294925.1 Codiaeum variegatum | reverse complement strand
TACTTAAGTTCATGTATGTGCCATCTACTATCTACTAATAACAATGCTATTATTGATATTGGACTATTGCTTGTCTTTTTTACCCTTCAGGAAAGGTAGACTAAAATAATTTAATTTATTTAAATTAAAATATACATTAATTTTACATTATAGAATAATTGAAATTCGATTTTAAAAAAAGATAATTGTATTCAACATTTAGGGATTGTGACAGTATTAAGATAAGTAACCATCAACCTAATTGATATACAAAACAGTTGATATATATACTGAATATAATAATTTCTTCTTAACCGGCTAAACAGGTTTCAAGTTTGTGTTTGCCGCATCTTCGAATCAATTATCAACTTTTGCTATTGTTAACAACTAGTCGCTTGTGCTCTACACAAAAGCACATCATTTTTGGTAATCATATTTAATTGCGCTTAATAAAATTAAATGCTATTACATTATGAATTTTAAGGCTTAAATATACTGTCTATATTCTTTGTTTCACTGTTGTCTTTATATTCAATTTTGTTATACAAATATACCCATATTTATAATTATTGTTCATGACAGTACTTTTTACAGGTTTATCAGTCATCATTCAATTACTTTTTTACATTCTTTATGCAATAATCACCCCCTAAACACTAGTCTATCAACTAGCGCATGACTAACACTCCCATTCAATTCCCAATTTTCAAATCATCTTCAACCTTTAACAAAACAATTTCCCGTTGAAACCCCATTTGTTGAACAAATTGCATTTTGGAAATCCCATTTTCAACTCCAATCATATTTTGACAAAAACCTTCAAAGTGATAAAAATCCCAATTAAAAAATCCTAATTTATTGAACAAGTTGCATTTTGGAAATCCAATTAAAACCTTTAAATTGATTTTAAAATCCTATTTGAAAATACCTAATTTCTTGAACGGAATCGTAATTCGTTGAAGAAGCAAGAATTTCTCACCTGTTTAGACAATAGAGAAAGCTTTTTCAAGCCTGAGGATTGTTTGACGCGAGTCCCTTTTATAGTAAATGTAGTCCAGTACCAAAAAAGATGGTGAGACTAGATAAGCAAAAAAGATTTTTATATTCTCTTCTATGGTTGTTACATCTTTTGTCGTTTATCGTTTTTTTATTTCAAACTTTGAGTTTCACCATTGTCCCTAAATATATAATAATGAATGTGGCTCCATATCTGTTTGATTTTTTTTTGCTAGAACCCATATCTGTTTGATTGTGTCTTAATCACTTTGTAAATGCATTTCGGTGTGATTTTGCTATATGTGTATTACTTTTATACATAATTTTTTTTTAAAATTTTACTATTTCTATATTGCAGTACCTGGCGGATATTTCTTGGCAAAGGTTCATTATATAGGTGATTTAGGGGATTATGGTGGTGAAAAACTAACCATAATGTTGCATCCAGACTACATGTCTAGGGCGGCATTAGATGAAGAATTTATAAAGTTGTTTGTTATGGAATGGGAGGGTCAGGATGCATCTAATTGTACGCAATACTATTGGAAGAGGCCAAAGGTGGGTTGAGACTTCTTTCAAATGATGATGGCACTTTGGAAATGGCTAGGCATGGAGTTGAGTCCAGTTTAATACCTTTGTATGCGAAGCACCTAAATTTGTATGATCTAAAGGCTATGTTCCATGAAGAAGAACCTAAGAGTACAGTAGTTTTAGAGGAATTGCTTGATGAGAATCCACCAATTAAAAAAGTTGTAAAGAAAAAAAAAAAGAGGAGAGGCTTATGGTTGTTGACTTATGGACAATCAAGTGATGACCCAATTGATGTTCCAGATCAGCAAGCTACAGATGCTAATGAGGTAATTGTACAATCTGAATCTTCTATCCAAACTCAATCTGAGGTAATTGATTATACTGAAAATCAACCTCAGGTTTTGGATTGTGTTGTGGAGAAGCCTGGCGTAATTAAAAAACATGGGGTGGATGAATTATCTACAAACATTTCTGAGGTTGAAAAAGCTAATCAGATTGATAATGTAGTGGTGTAATGGAAGGTACAGATAATGCTAAAGAACATGGGGTGGGTGAGTCAATTACGCACATTGCTAAGGTTGAAAATCCTAGTCTGTTTGATAATGTAGTTGTGGAAGAAACTGTTATGAAACCGGGTGAGCATGCAACTAAAATTGTAAACCTGCATGAAGTTGATTTAAATCAAAATATAATTTCTGACTTATTTCCTTCAAGTTATACATAGGAAGAGATAGATGTGTTGTTGTCAGATATTGGAACTGAGTTTAGTACACAGCCTCAAACAATGGAAACTGAATCTGAATCTATACCTGTTGATATAGGAACCCCTTTGCATAGGTAAGGGAAGTAGCCAATGATGGAAAAGAATGAAATTGAACCTGGTAGAGAAATACCTTTAAATGAACTAGAAGACCCTTATGTTTTATAAGATGATGAGTATGATATTTTTTATGGTGATAAGGACCTACAGGATGCATTAAAGGAAAATGAGTTAGGAAAAAAAAAAGGGCAGCAAAGCATGGTAGACCTAGGTCAAATGGAAATGAATAAAGTGGCAACACTTCAGTAAAGTTGAATGTAAACCCTGAGGATGGTGATTTGTCCATTTATGCACCATTAAAAGAGCTTTTTAGTTGTCATAATGATGAATATGGAGTGGAAAAATAGAAGTTCCTTGAATTTAATGCAAAAAGGGATATGGATGCACCTGAACTAAAGCTTGGAATGCTTTTCACCAACAAGAAAGAGTTCAAGAAGGCATGTATTAAAAACTCTTTCAAGGAAAGGTTTCAAATCTGGTTTCTCAAGAATGGTACTAAAAGTTGTAAGGCCAAGTGTTTAATCTAAATAATGCAAATGATCACACATGGCAGATTAGGAGTATGAATTTGGTTCATGTATGCCTTAAAATATTTGAGAATTTCCACCTTACTGTGATGGTGTTTAGTGAAATTTATTTAGAGGATTTTAAGGTTGATCCAAAATTGGGTAGTAAATGGATTGATTAATAAGGTGAAAATTGATACAAGTTTCAAAATAAATAGGACTAAAGGTTTGAGAACTAAGAGTTATACACTAAGTATTATTTGGGGTGATGAAGCAAAATAGTATGAGTTACTTCACAGCTATAGATTATAGCTTCTTAGGACCCATTCTAATTCAACTATTGAGTTTATGGATCATAGATGAAAATTCATAGGTGTTTACATGTTTTTGAGGCCATTGAAGGAAGCTTTCAATGATGGATGCATGCCTTTCATTTGCTTGGATGGGTGGTTTTTGAAGGGAACATATGGGGGTTAACTTTGAAGTGCTATGGCAATTGACCCTAATGATTGCATGTTCCTATTGTGTTGGGATGTGATCAAAAGTGAGTGTTATGCAACTTGATTTTGGTTCTTAGAGCACTTGAAGAAAGACTTGGGAATGCACAACAACCATCATTGGGTGTTTATGTCTGACCAACAGAAGGTAAGACTTGTACACTTAAAACTCTTATGTGTTCATTTTGTTTCTTGATTAAATTGTTTTATATTATATATGTTACCTATTTTATGTCTTATGTATACTGGTTTAGTTGGAATAAGACATGAACTAGTTTAGTTGGCTTTTAATTAGCATGAACTATTTTAGTTGGATTAGTCATGGACTGTTTTAGTTTTATTATTTAAGCATTGGATATATTTATTGGTAGGGAATCGTTAGAAGTGCTGGTGAATTGTTCCCAAATTTAGAATACATGTTTTGTGTTTGACATTATATACCATCTATGAGGGAAGGTTTAGTGGCAATGAGATGAATGATCTATTGCGGAATGCAACAAGTAGTTATGACTCTACCATGAAGGATGCTTTAGAAGCTATAGAAAAAAGGTCTACATAAGCTTTAGAATGGCTCAGGGAAAGGCCTTTTTAGTATTGGATTAGAGCCACATTTAGTACTATTGCCATGTGTGACATGCTCACAAACAATTTGTATGAGCTATTCAACAACTATATACTTGACCGTAGGGATCGGACTCTCATCACTATGTGTGAGATGATTAGATGTAAGTTGTTAAATAGAGTGTTTAGAAAGAAACAAGAATTGGAAAGGGTTATAGGTCCAATCTGCCCAACAATCATGAAGAAAATTTTGAAAACTTTGGATGTTATATGGGCATATAACCCTTTATTTAGAGGATCACCTCAAGTGCAAGTAACTAGACCAGATGGACAGAAGTTGGTTGACCTACAGAAGCATGAATGTAGCTAGAAGTGGTAGTTAACATGGATCCCTTATGCATATGCAGTGGCATGCATTATTTGAAATAACCAAGATCCAGTAAAATTTGTTGCTAAATGCTACTCTATTAAAGTTGCCCATAAAGTCTATAGTCATGCCATCTCAAGCATTAATGGAGCAGAAATGTGGCCACCATCTAATGAGAGATATGTTTTTATACCACCTAATCTAGTTAAGGTTAAAAGGGGAAGGAAAAAACAAGCAAGGAGGAAGATTACAGAGAACCTTGAGAAAGAGGTAGATCATAGGAACAAGTTGAGAAGGAAGGGTATAATGAGGATGAAGTGTAGTTATTGTGGACAGGTTGGACATAATGTCAAAAGGCATGAAGCAGCAATTGCAGCTCAATATGCAAAAAAGGTATCATATTATAGTTAAATGTAATTAATTTCATTTGTTCATCTATTTATTGACTAACAATACACTTATAATTTATTTATTTATTGCAGAATCATAGAAAGAATAAGAAAGTTACTAACCAATTAGTCAATGGAGAGAATACTAAAAGTACTCAAGATAATGGACAAAGTTCTCAAGTTAGGGCATCCAACACTGAAATACCAACAGCACAAATGATAAATTATATTATTTTTTATTACCTTATATGGTTATAAATGCTATATATAAACAAGCTTAATGTTTTATTTTGTTTATACAGGAGGAACATGTTAGGAAAGGCAGAAGGAGAGTTGCATATTTTGAACATATGCAAGAAATGTTAACTAAAGACCATGATGAATTGCTTGCAAGGAATAAGGCTCGAAGAGGAAATAAATAGAGGATAACTGAATGTAGTTATGGTTTTAGTTTTGTTATGAATTGTTGATAATTTCTGCCTGATAATTGGTTAAGGTTTTTATTTTTTGGACTACTATGAATCTGTAATGGGGTGTATAAGTGATGTCTAGGACAGATGCAATGGTTAAGGTTTTGTTTACCCCTTGTTCTTAAGGTTTTTTTTTAAACAAAATTGATATGTTTAGGGCTATATATGTTTATGGTAATAGCTTGAGTGAGTATATAATACATATTCAATTTATGTTCTTAAGTTTTTATGAAGTTCGTACATGTTCTTTTTGCTATCATTTTAGCCAAAATGCGCAAGACATGACAGCTTTTGATGTCATTTTGGCCTTGCTTTTCCTAATTTCGAACAGGTTCATTTTGCTGCACAATGCATGACAGATTTTGCTGTCATTTTAGCCTAAGCCATTACTGTTCATGTGTTTGCACAAATAATGATAATTTTTTTTCTATCTTTGGACTAATAAATATGGGATATATTAGCATATGATGCTTTTAAAAATCAATGAACTTTTATTAAAAATCAACCATTTTATTTATTTGATTAATACATTACAATTAAGTTGCATAAACACATAATTGTAAAAGTGCAACAACTCTACTCCAAAATCAAATTCCTCAAAACCCCAAAACATGTCCTAAGCCCTAAAATTTCATAAGTTTCCCATCCTAATCCCAAATGAATTTCACAACAATTCTTACAAAAAAAAAAACAAAAAAGCTAACATCTCCTGTCCACAACAGACACGAAAGCAACTAAAATTGTGCTTCTCATCTTCAATCTAGCCCAGCTTTTTCAACACGCCGTAGATAACTTTTGTTGCTTATGGGTGAAATTTTGGGTCTATACAATCGAAAAAGTCATAACCACTATCTCTCAGAAACACGCAATTAAGAAAATTAAGGTAATTTTCAATTTTATTTCACAAAAACTTTCAATTTTATTTCACAAAAACACCAAAAATCTTACTCCAAGATTGAAGAAATTGATGAAAACCTTACCACATAATACAAAATTGAAGAAAATATTTACTCCATAATTTCGACATCCTAAAAACCTTCAACCAAGATTATCATCCTTCCTAGATGTGCGAATCACAACTATTATACCGCACTTGCATTTTGAATTTCCTTCCATAATATAGAGATAAATAAAGTAACAATTTGAAAAGGGAATTTTGATAGCTATATGAAGATCACGATGAATGAAGAGGAGATGTGGTTTAGGGGAAAAAAAGAGAATTAAAAAAAAAAGATTTGTGTTGGAGAACACGCGCGATTGAAAAGAGTGATGTGAATTGGTGATTAGGTGGGTAATTAATACATAAGAAAGGTAAAAAAAAAAACAGTTGTCATATGCTTAAAACCGACTGACAACTGACAAATCTGTAAAAAGCACTGTCATGAACAATAATCATAAGTATGAATATATTTGTATAATAAAATTAAGTACATGGACAATAGTGAAACAAAGAGGTAAATATAGGGACAAGCGGTGTATTTAAGCCGAATTTTAAGCGTTAAATAAAATATTTGATATATATTTTTATAATTTATAAAAATATTTAAATTTTAATTATTTATTATATTTTATATAAATTTTAAATTTGAAGCTTTAATTCATAATTTTAACTTAACTTAAAATTTTAATTTTTTTATTAAATGAACCAAAGCATATATCAGTTAGAATTTGAGATTGATTTTTTCTTTCTTTTATCTTTTAAAATTTTATAGATTAGTATGAATATATAAAAAAAGGTAAATTATTGGCTGAATTCGAGAACAGCCAGCTGGCAGGACCCGTGCCTAGCATTTACTGTTCTGTCGGAGAAAAATGAGAAAAAGGCTGCGTCGTACGAAAAAACAAGCAGTTTTTTGCTGCACACTTTTATTTAATTTTTATTTACAATAATATCACTGTAATTAGATTCATTATTTTTTGAAAAAAAAATCATTAAATTTGTATATGTATTCATTATATTTGTAATAACACTCATTGAAAATTCAAAATTCATTATATCAGTACCTTACATTCAGTATAATAAATTATGAAAATCATATATTCACTGCATTGAAATCCTATATTCACTATAATAAACTATGAAAATCGTAGATTCATTATAACAAAATCTTACATTCACTATAATAAACTATAAAAATTCTAGATTTACTATATTGGTGCCTTAGACTTACTATAATAAATTACCGAAATTATTATTTGACAAATTTTTTTTAACAAATCTTAAAGTGAATATTGATATTCACTTATTTTTTAATAAAATTCATTATATTTTTTCATGCGTTCTTTTAAGGAGTTTTACTTTAATATTCACTTATTTTTAACAAATTCACTATATATTTAGTAATACGAACAAAATTAGCTTTTTTTTTCAAATTTACTACATCAGCACTCTAAATTATTTTTAGCAATTTCTAATTAATATAAACGGTTTCTTTTTTTTTATTATTATTATTTTTCATTCGAAATTTGAAATAAGATTTGAATTTTTTGCAGAGGAGAAGTGGAAAAGGGAAGAAGAGAAAAAGCATGTTTTTTCAGAAATTTCTGACAATTACTGTATTAGTTGGCTCGGATCCAGTCAGCTGGCTGGTCTCATATAAAAATTAATTTTGTATCATTTTAATATTGATTTAATTATATATTATTATCACTAATTAGTCTAATTACTCTTTTATTTTTTTTAAAAAAAAAAGAAACTCATAATGTGTTTTAGGCTCTCTATTAAGGAATAAGAAAAAAAAAACTTGCCTTTGGTGACAATAATACATTCTAGAAGGTATGTGTAGTAGTGGAGGCAATGAAAGAAAATTAAATATACAAACAACTCAAATTCCACGGTGTGGGGAGTCATCCATCTCTTATAATAATGGTTGGCTGTGGACCTAACTTTTTGATTGAGAAAGAGGAGAAAGCTAATAGTATAGTGGAATATTTTATACTTAATGACAGTGACAAATTAAAATAAATATTTTGGTAGAAATTAGAGAATTTATCAAGCTCATGAAATTGGAATTTGATCTTATACTAATCAATGACTAGGACAAAAATTCGTTAAAGTTTGTTTTCAATTATAAAATTTTTAGTAATTAAAAAAGTTAAATATATTTTAAATCTTTATTTTATCTTAATTTTAACAAAAATTGAAGTGAAAAATTATTTATTATTTTTTTAATAAAAATAAATTCATTGATTTAATTTAGCAATATATAAATAAAAAAACATATAAATTCACTAAAAACCATAAAAGGTGATACACCCAGTTTAGATACATAAAAAATGATTTAAAACTTACAAATTTGATAATATTATAGTGAGTAGAATGCTAATTAGTTCTGTAACATATTGACATTATAATCTGATTTGTTATCTCTGTCAGATCAAATATATATCGCTTGTTTAAATTGCACATACAAAAAGAAAATGTCGTAGAATGATGAGATCACAAATTACAAAATAAATTAAATAGAATTTAGATTTATATAGATTAATCATTTATTTTTAAAATAATAAAAAAAAGATATAGATGGATGATTTGATGTCAAAATTGATCAAAAATTACTTTTTCTCACTTAAGAAAGATGGAGGACTAGAAAAAAAAAATTAAAAGAAAGGAGGTAGCTAGGGTTTAACGATACTTTATTATCATAATATTTTTCTTCATCATTATGAAACTCAGTATTATCATAAATTTCCGTCAATTTTTTCTCAATTGCATGTACAAAATGCACATAAACTTTAAATCATAAATTAGTTATTTATCTCCTAAATGACTAATACTCTCTTAGTCTAAAATTGATAGTCTAAAAAAACACGTTTTCTTGTCTTAAATTAGTGTCCTATTTTAATATTTAATTGTAAAAAAAAATATTGTTTACCAATGAAATAATATTAAATATAAAAATTGATATGATTAGTTTATTTTATTAACTTTGTAATATAATCTCATAATTAATGTAAATTGTCGATTCCGGACAGAGCGATTATAAATCATAATCTTGATAGATTTTAGGGAATAAAATATGGCACTATCCCTATATATTATAATCAATTTGCACCAAAATTTTGTAATAATAATAATAATAATATTATTGTCATAAGTTACAATGATTTTCTAGAAGTTTAAGATGTTCTGGAAGCTTATGCCCTCTTCAACATCAATAATACAGTTCAACACATTGGAGGAAGAAAAGTGCAAATAATGTAGCTCAACAACTCCTTTCATAGCAACAAAATTTTTAGGATAACAACCAAAAAAAAAAAAAAAAGAGGATAACTACAAAAATTTTTGGATAACTTTAAAAAAATATATATATAATGTGATTTCATACATTTTCACTTATGAGTTTGTGAAATTTTTTTTTTTACAAAAAGAAGTTTAAAGTTTATTTTTTTTTTTAGTAATTAGGAGTCCACTGCTTTAATATTATTTGTTAATATTGATTTAGTATAGTGACACTGACGTGGCAGAGTCAATATTGACGTGGCACCATAGGCAATGATAATGCGACACAGTAGGTCTATTTTATTAATTCAAGTGAAAAAATTAAATATCACAAAGTGCTACATTAATGTTGTCATATAATCGAATGGATTGATAATTGAAACTCACAGTATTATATAAATATTGATTATAAGTTTTTTATCATAATTTATTATATCACAATAATTTTTACTGTATCAAATTAATATTTTACTCACGTTATCAATATAATAAACCTATATTTATTAATAATTCTAAAATTTTAGATCTCTAATTACTAATAAAATAAATGTCAGACATCTTTTTGTTATAAAAAATTTTACAATCCTATAGATGAAAACACAATAAATAAATAAATATATATATATATAGTATTTTTCTGTCCCAAATTTTTATGTAAAAAACAATGAAGTCTTCTTCTTTCTCTTATTAATTATTTTCTTTCTTTTTCCTAAAAATAAAAGTTATATGCCACTCACCAAAATGATTATGTAGAATAAATAACATACACGTCTGCATATATACTTCTAGAAGAGTAGTACAATGTCCTTTTCAAAGAAGATTAGTCACAATTTACACTTAAAAAATCAAATATTTCTCTTCATCACAGATGAGTAAAAATTTACAAACTCTGAAAAAAAAAAGAGAAAAAATTTACAAAAAAAAAAAAGTGGTCCATGCAAACAAAATTATGAGAATAATATTATCTATAGTCTATAGTAATATGCCCATAAAAAATTATAGTCAAGATGCTCCATCTAACCTCTCCTAAAGTCCATTCCATGTGATCTTGAAAATTTACTAGTCTTATTTTATTATTTCATTGAGGCAAAAAAGAATTATTATTTTATGATAGTGAGGTAAGATAATTATTACAACCAAATTTTTAAGGTAGAATCAGTCTATACCATATAAGAAAGACTTATTGATACTGAGTACATACACTCATACTATAAAAAAAAAAAGAAATATTTTGAAAAATAATATTGATGACTTTTTGGTTGCTAAATGTGTTGGAAGTATAAGCTTAGCTTGCATTATAGACAAATTATTATTATTATTATTATTATTATTATTATTATTATATGTGATTAATGCTTATGCACCGTAAGTTAGTATTGATTTTGATTGTAAGCAGAAATTTTAAGAGGACATGGATGATGTCACGTAAAGCATACCGATTAAGGAGAATGTATTCATTGGTGGAGACTTAAATAGTCATGTGGAAAGTGACCAAAGTGATTATAAAGAAACTCATAGGGACTTTGGCTATGGGAGTAAAAATAAGGATGGGAAGAGTATTCTTGATTTTGCAATAACTTATGAGTTACTTTTGGCGAATACCTACTTTATGAAAAGAGAATCTCATTTGGTTATCTTTAAAAATGATATAACAAGAGTCAAATTGCCTATTTGCTCATAAGGAAGTTTAACAGAGCCTTTTGTAAAGATTGCAAAGTTATTCCTGGTGAAGTTTTAACAACCTAAAATAGGTTGTTAGTGTTGAACTTTAAGATGATATGGCAAGTTAGGAGGTCCTCCAATACCTATGTTTAAAGGATTAAGTGGTGGGAGCTTAGAGGGGAGAAGCGTGAGAAATTCAGAAATGAGTTGTGCAACATGCGACCTTAGAGTTCGCATATGGAAGCTAATGATATGTGGGTAGTCATGAGCAAGAAGTTTCAAGAGGTTGGCAAGAAGATCATGGGTGAGACTAGAGGACATGCTCTATTGAAGAATGAGGGATGGTGGTGGAACAATACGGTCCAAATAGCAATCAAGAGTAAACGAGAATGGTATAAGAAATTACCAAATTGTGAAAGTGGGGTTGCGTATGAGCAATATAAAAAAGAAAAAACAGAAGCAAAGAAGGCAGTAAGGCAAGTTAGAGTATAGTTTTGTGATAAGCTATATGAAAAGTTAAAGAAAAAAGAAGACGAGAAGGAAGTCTACAAACTGGCAAAGAAGAGAGAGAGGAGATTATGAAACTTGAACCAAGTTAAGTGTATCAATAACAATGAGGACAAAATTTTGGTCAAAGAGGAAGATGTTAAAGAAAGATGGAGGAGTTACTTTGAGAGCCTTTTCAACATAAGTCAAAATAGAAGCCAGATAAGTATAGATCATACGACAATTGAGAAGAATGTGAACTACACTAGAAGAATTAGATCCTCTAAAGTTAAAGAAGCGTTGAAGAAAATGCAAGCTGGTAAAGCATGTGGCCTAGATGGGATCCCTATCGAAATGTGAAAAATGCTTAGAAGATATGGAGTGGATTAGTTAAATCAATTATTCAACCAGATTTTGGTATCCAAAAAGATGCCAAATGATTGGAGAAGTATTGTAGTTCCAATATTCAAGAATAAAGAAGATATTAAAAATTGCTAAAATTATAGAAGGATCAAACTCATGAGCCACACCATGAAGTTATGGGAGAGAGTTATAGAGCAGTGTATCCGGAGTTGCACATCTATCAAGGCTAACCAATTTGGCTTTATACTTGGAAAATCCACTATGGAAGTAATCTTTCTTATTAGAAGTCTGATAGAGAAGTATCGAAAGATAAAGAAAGATCTACATATGATGTTTAGTAATTTTCAAAAAGTGTATGATAGAGTGCCACAAAATGTTTTATGGTGGGCTCTCGAGCGTAAGAATGTATCAGTTAGAGATATTTAGGTAATTAAGGATATGTATGATGGGGCGGTTAGTAGTGTACGAACGGTCGGAGGTGATACAAGAGACTTCCCTATCACTATTGGATTACATCAAGGATCAACTTTAAACCCTTATCTTTTCACTATTATTTTGGATGAATTGACAAAGAGCATACAGGAGGAAATCCCTTAGTGTATGATGTTTGCGGATGTAGTTCTCATAGATGAGACTCAGGAAAAAGTTGTGGGGAAGCTAGAGCAATGGAGAAGTGCATTGGAGATAAAAAGTTGCAAAATTAGTCGATAGAAGACTGAGTCTATGCATTGTAAATTTAGTAAAGGTAACAGGATGGAGCAAATGGACGTATATTTAGAAGACATTGTCATATCTAAAAGTACACATTTTAAATACTTAGGATTTATCTTGCAAGAGGATGGAGGTTGTGAAGAAAATGTTGCTAACAGGATCAAAGTGGGGTGGGTGAAATGGAGGAGTGCTTCTAGAGTATTACGTGATCAAAAGATTCCACATAAATTAAAAGGAAAATTTTATCGCACAACGGTAAGACCCGCTATGATGTATGGGAGCGAGTGTTGGCCTATAAAAGCACAACAAGTCTCAAGCTTAGT
>CAOJBK010976296.1:0-15703 GCA_948294925.1 Codiaeum variegatum | reverse complement strand
AAAGACCTTAACATGTTTTGAAGTTTAATTCATAAAGGGATTAATTTAATTATTTCATAGTTTGTATGAGATACAAATGGGTGTGACTAATTGAAATGGATTTGAAAAAATGACAAATAGTTCACATGAGATGTGATTAATCAAGGGTTAAAGTGATTCCTACTGATTACATGCTTAATCTAGTTGATTAATTGACTAGTCAAATAGTCAATTAGCAACTAGAACAAGCAACCTATCTTCCTCACACTTTTCCCTTAATTTAAGAAAAAGTAGTTAGAGAAGTATGAGAATAAGTAAGGTAAGTTATCATCTTTTCCCCTAAGATAAAAAAGTGAGTGGAGCTATTCATCATTTTCTCCAAGAGTTAGAGAGAGAAAGTTCAAGATTTCACACCAAAATAGTGAGGGGGAGTTTATCTTTGAAGAAGAGTTCTTCAAGCATAAACTCTTCTTCTATTCCTTTATGAAATGAGAGTGTGGAAAGCTCAAGGTCAAAAAACCAATTCCCAATCTCAAGTTCTCAAGTAGAGAAGCAAGTACCACAAGCTTGGGCAACCAAAGAGACTCAGTTAGAGTTTCTTGAAGAGGAAACGAGATCAAGCCTTGGGAAACCTTCGGTGTGAGTCGAGCTACAGGCTTCGCACTTGAGGAGCTTAATGAAGGAGGGAGTTAAGGTATTTCATACTTCTAATCCCTTCTTGGTTATAATTGTGTTTTGCATAATAATTGGATATCCTTGATTAAGATTATAAGTCCTAATCTAGGTTTAGACATTTATCAAAGAGTTTGATAAATGACTAAACCATATATGTTAAAAAGATTTTTAACATAGGACATGTTTTACAAAAGTTTTAAAAATTGAATATTTTTCATTTGCTATTTTTTCTTCAGCTGAGCTACGCGACTCATAATTTTTCCTTCAGAAGTGTTCAACATGCTAGTTTCCAAGAATGGATATATGTATAATTAGTATGACTGACATACATATATCCAATCTAGGATGAGATCACTGGATTATAGTCACAGTTATCCTTTAGTATTTGAGAAGCACTAAGGTTTTAGTTTTAACTAAATGGAGAAAATAATTTAAGGATTCATGGATTCACAGAAATGGATAATAAAGAGTCTATCTTTGGATTTGTAATAATTATAATAGAGGAGCAGTTTGTTGAAAGAGTACCATGTAATAAATTACTACAAACTCTATTATAGATGATGAGTACTTTGTTGCATAAGACACTGTAAAGGAAAGGTGTTTGGATTTAAAGTTCGTAATAGAACTAAGTGTGGTTCCTTCCATTCAATCACTAGTTTCTCTCTACTAAGGAAGGAATTAAGCCATTGCTTTGGCAAAGGAACCTAGGTCTCACTGGAAATCCAAACACAAAGAAAGAAAAAATCATGTATTCAAACAAGGGAATTGGGACATGCGAGGCGAAAAATAGTGTTAGCTGGTAACATAGCAGATCCATTGACTAAAGATATGAGTCAACCAACAGTTAGACTTCCATCTTCAAAACATAAGTCTTAGATACTGAACTGGTGGGCTCTAGATTAACTCTAGTGCAAGTGGGAGATAGTTAACAGTGTATGCCTTAGAGCTGCATACAAGTCATGTGATTGTAAATGTAAACCTAATTGGCTATTAATATATGTGCTCTTTAAATGAAATGTTACTTGTATCAAACATATATATGTCCCCTAAGTATTTTGTAAGGAAATCTATTCTCAAAGAGTTTGGGAATATGAGTGACATATTTCCCTTTGTCAGATACTTTAAAGGTTGTTCATAGTTAGAGGATTATTGATAGGGACATCATTAATCCGAGAGACCATTACCTTTGTTGTCATCTATGATAAGTATGAGATACTTATTGGTATGGAGGTCGTGAGTCTCATGCTATAGACATGTGATGTCGTGACAACATGTGAACATACTCATGTGATTAATAGTTGAACATGATGTTAGATGATGGATACATGGATCTTTACTAACTATTCAATATCACATCATCTAGATCATGATTTTGCATATAATCCTTAGATTTTAGGTGACATTTTATCTAGCATATTAGTGGGTATGGATTGTTACTACTTACATACCAATGCTAGTCATGTATTGGTATATGGTATGTGATGGCCATAATCAGTGGTATATTGGGATAAGTGATCTCCAAGAAAGGATTCGTTAACTGGGGTAAACAAGGAAGGAATCATATGACTTCTGGTTATTCTTGATATGTAAATCCCTGGCCAGGGTGGATAAGATTCACTAGAAAGAGTTTCTTATTGGAACCAGGTTTATCAAACCAGATAGAGATCATATGATCTAGCATAAGGTTTTGACTAATCCATGACCCTAACTAAGATCAAGAATCGATAATGAAGGGATTTAAGTGCACAATAATTATGATCGAGAGGTCCATGCAATGTCAAGGATGTGATTACCAAAATTCATTTCTAATTAGGTAGTCGTGATATGTTATGCTAGATATCACTTACGACTTATGGGACTAAGTGTGATAAAGGTTTTACACACTTTGAAAAAGAAAAAAAATGTTTTCTTTATCTCATTGCTAATTAGACATAAATCTAGTAAGTCACACACCGTAAAGCAATCACCAAAGTAAAGATATAAAATTATATTAATAATTAATTAAAGAGTTTAATTAATTTTTAATGATAATTGAATTAAACTTGTAATTAAATTTACAAAGACCCTAGCATATCTTAAATTTTAATTTATAAAGGGTTTATTTCAATTAAGTCATGATTTATATAAGATACAAACCACATAGACTAAATTGAAATAATTTAGACTAAACAATAATAATTATACTTAATCACAAGATGATTAGTTTAATCCATAATCAATATTGAGATTTGTAGAGATGTATCTTTCATTTTTTTATTAAGAGTCAAAAGTTGACACTAGTAATAAAGTCAACATGTTTCCTTATTTCCCTCCTTAATTTAAGGAAAAGGAAATGGTGAAAGATATGGGCATATAAAAGAGTATGAAAGATAACAAATGTTCATCTTGTTTTTTTATCTTTTTGGATCATCCTTTTTATTATTCAATTTCCACCATTAATGAGTTGAGAGAGTTTCTAAGAGTTGGAAATGGAAGATCTCATCCATTATTGAAGATGAAGTAGGATTTGGAGCAAGTTGAAGAAATGTACTTCTGGAGTTCTTCTTCTTCTTCTAATTATCTTGTTTATGAAATAAACAAGATTAATTAATGAAAATGGAAAAGGAAAAAGGGAATATTTCCTTCTAAGAGTTAGAAGTGAAATTGACCCATCTATCATCAAGGAGAATGCAATTGAGGTTGAAGAAGAGTTCTTCAAGGATTCAATTCCATGTCTCTTGATCTTATTCTTGAGAAGAATGAGTATTGATGATGGTGATCAAGCAAAGTCCAAAAACCCTAAGTACTTTAAAAGGATTGAAGAAGGAGCTTGAACCAAAATTGGGAAACTAAGAAAGGAGGTTTAAGTAAAATCATCAATTCAAGGGGGGGTCTTGCCTTGGTGATGCTTGGTGTGTTTCAAGCTAAAAGCTTCATATTTGGGGAGCTTAATGAAGGAGGACAAGAGATATTTGATGCTTCTAACCTTTCTTTATTTATATTGTGTTTTGCATATAATTGGTAAAAATATCCTTGATTGGGTTATGGTCTCAAACCTAGGTTTAGACATTCTTCAAAGAGTTTGAAAAATGGCTAAACCTACTTTGTTAAAAGGTTTTAACAAAACTTTAAAGAAATCAAAATCTAGGTTAGGTCAATGTTTCAAAGAGTTTGGAAAATTTCCTTACCCACTTTGTTAAAAAAGTTTTAACAAAATCAAGTTTTCAAAATTGAAATGATGAAGCCTTCCCCGGGTTCACATTTTCTTCTTACTTTCGCTGTGCGACTCGTAACCTTTCCTTCAAAGGAGAGCTGAATGCCACTGATCACCCAAATGCCAAGGAACAAATAGAGATTTACTATGCACTAAGAACTTTGAATAAGTTTCAAACCAAACCGAGGTTGAAACCCTGATATGTGGCATAATGAATGGCATTAGTGAAAGCTAAAATTTTAGCTTCAAAATCAAATAAGGTTTCTAAAGGCATATCAAAAGAACCAGCCACCGAACCATCTAATTGTCGAAAAACACCTCCAACACCAGCTATTCCCAGACATCCCAAAACGGAGCCATCAATTTTGATTTAAACCATGTTGCTAGAGGGGAAAACCATTTGACCTTAAGTTATTTTAATTTGATGGAGGGGGAAACCATTATGATAATCGATTAATACTTTTTTAAATTAAAGGCTGGAGTTGAACTCCCTTTTATTAAAAACAAAAAGAAAAAGAACAAATATAGAAGCAATAAGAAACCAAACCAACAAAAATCTAAAAAGCAAAGCGCAAAGGTTTTTCTTGATCAGCGAAGGCCGAGAATATGTTGTTGAAACATCTTTATATCTAATTTTCTTAGTATTTTGAACTGTATTTCAAACATCTTCTTCTCTAATACTATAGTCTAACAGGATAATCAATTAGAGGACTAATATTAAGGAGGACAATGTCTTCTGGCTCTTCAAATAGGCCAGCCCAAGATTTCTTATCTGATTTTTCAGGAAGACATATCATTGCAAGATTGCCATGATCATTAGTGACATCTTTATTATCATTGATTACTTCTAAATCTCGAGGCAAAATGTCAAACTGATTCTCCAAGGTGATTCTAGCCTCATTAGAAAGTTGTTCATTACCTTCATTGCTCTCAGCTTCTTTTTGAGCATCCTTATCTGAGCTAACAGCTATATGAATGCGATTCAACACATGCTTAATAGGAATAGTCACAACAGGATGAGAGATTGGTCGCTAGTCATTATGTTGTCGAGAACAACCCCTAGTTCATTCCTCTTATTTCTCAGTAGGCTTTGGAGGCCTATTTTTCTCATTTGGATTAGTAGTTGGTTTCTTATTTTTCCTACAATCAAAAGCTTCATGGCCAATAGAAGAGCAAACATGACAAAATGAAGGCATACTTTCATAGACTATATCAATCCATAATTGTTTCCCCTCCCGTTCAATTTGGATAGTTTCTAGGACTTTGCCTACAAGATCAACATCAATTAATAATCTAGCATAATGCCCAAACTCACCATTCAATGTTGCATCATCAATTCTCATTAGAACTCCAATCCTTTTCACTATATCATAAAGGGTACAAGCATCCCAATACTCCCTTGGCAATGAATACAAGCAAACCCATAATTACGTTGTTGTGAACTTTTGGGCAGTCAGATCGAAATTCGGCACCCATTCTTGTAGACAAAAAATACCTGGCTTTAAAGCGATAGCTCATCTACTCCAAACAATCATCTTTACCTCGAAAGATAGAAGAAAAATATGAAAATAACTTTTCCCTAATGATATCAGTCACCATTGAACATTGAGACCCCAAATTTTTTTACGGATTTTTTAAGATCTGATAAGCGCCAAGGTTTATCCCCTTTATTCAATACTATACGACCAATGAGCAAAGAGTTGCACATATCATAGACAGCCTAAGTGATCTTCATTGAAATGAATCCACCAATCTCAAAAATGGTGGCAGATGATTTTTCTGTTGTAATTTTAGGCGCAATTGTATCCTTTATTTTTTATGCATTAAAGATTGCTTGAGGGGTTGATGATGGATTTCCTTTCACTGCATCTACAAAGGATCTTGAAGGAATATCATTAGGTGAGCGTTGTTGGCCTTTTGTGGCATGTCGAAAGAGCTCTTTGATTCTAATATAACAAGAGAGATGATTGGAAATTGATGTGGAGGTTTGGCGGACAGCCATGGATGGAAACAAATGGAGTTGGCAAGGCTAGGTTAGAAAACCTTAGCAAAGCCTTTTCATTTTTTTAATTGATTAATATATTTTATTTTTAATAAAAAATTTTGGCCACTTTCTCTATTCCAATAGCTATTTCTCTTAACTATAAAAAATACTCTTAGTAAAAAAACATTTTCTCTTATCTTGTTATAGGTGACAAAAGTTTTATGACTTGCTCTAGGTAACAAGTGTGTTCTTTTCTCTTCACTTTTCATTGTGATTTTTTGGTTTCTATGGCTAGTAGTAGTGGCAATGATTTGATGGAGGAGTGGTATCAAACGCTAGCTATCACCGATGATGATGAAGGTGGTCTAATTATGGATGACCTCCCTAAGGATGAGGGTGACTTATATCTCACGTATTGTCTCATGGGGAAGTTCTTAACTGAATGAACCTTTGATTTTTAGGTAATGAAGAATACTCTAATGGTTATATGGAGGCCCGGGAAGGGTCTTTATGTATAAAAAATGGAAGGTCAACGTTTTCTTTTCCAATTTTTTCATGAGATTGACATTCAAAGGGTAATAGAGAATGGCCCGTGGTGCTTTAAACAAAGATTACTTGTGTTAGAACGTGTTAGGGAAGGGGAAGATCCTAAATCAGTACAGTTGAGTAAGGTCGAGTATTGGGTTCGAATTCATAAACTTCAGGCGGGCTTTATGATAGAGAGGATTGTCTCTAATATTGGAAATTCTATTGGTAGATTTGTGAAATCAGACCCCAATAATTTTAATGGCTTGTGGAGGAATTATCTAAGGATATGAGTGCAACTTGATGTTAATTTTCCATTGAAAACAAATTGAAGTTGAAAAAGCAAGGTGTGGATTGGTTCTACATTGAGTTTAAGTATGAAATACTTCAATCTTTCTACTTCATCTTTGGAATGCTAGATCATATGAAAAGTTAATGCCAAAAGCAATATGATATGACTCGATCAGAAAGGGCTGAACGAAAATATGATGCTTCGATTAGAGCTGTTGGACGTAAATTAAACCATGTATCTAGTGAAAAATGGTTGATGGAGGAACCTTAGAGGAAGAATGTGGCGGTGATGGGCGGAGAAGCAGGAAACCAGATATTTAGAAAGTCTGAAATTATTGGTAGTAATGGTATGTTTAGAGGAGCTGATGGGGGAGTGGGAATTATGCATAAAGGGAATGGTAAGTTGACTCAAACTATTAATACCAAAGATTCCTCTAATGATATGGACACTGATTCAGTTATGGGAAGTCAAATGGAACTTGATTTGGTGGGCCAGGTTTCAAATAAGGAAGGGCTTATTGTGACAGATATGAAAAGGAGGAGAACTGAGGATGAAGTGGAGGGGGTTGAGGAGACTATTGGGTCTGAGTCTAGCCAATTGGACAACATGAATTTGGATTCAAAAAACTTGATTTCGACGGTACCTATGAGCTAGGCCCGCTAGACACAATGAGTTGCTTAGCTTAGAACTGTAGGGGCCTGGACAACCCCCGTGTAGTTCGGACCTTGAAAGATTTAGCCCATTCTAAAAAACCAAAAATTATATTTCTTAGTGAAACTTTATCTGGCCTAAATAAAATGGAGAGGATCAAGAGGTTTATTGGGTATACATGCCTTTTATGGTAGAGAATGTGGGTCATAGTGAAGGTTTAGCCCTCATGTGGATAGAGGAATGTGAGGTGCAAATTCTAGGTCATTCTCCTTTCTTTATCGATGCAGAGATCAAGATTGTAGGGCTTGGTAACTGGAGGTACACCAGTTTCTATGGTGTTACTGATCGCTCTAAATGGTAGGAATCATGGAATAGGTTACACTATCTTTCTTCTTTATCTTCTCTTTCATGGAATCTAGTGGGGGACTATAATGACCTCCTTCATCACCATGAGAAAAGAGGTAGGAGGAGGTATCCTTAATAACTGATTGATTGTTTTAGTGCAACATTCGAGGATAGTGAGCTAATTGATATGAAAATGAAGGGTTATAAGTTTACATGGTATAACATGAGGGAAGGGGCTAGCTGGACGAAGGAGAAATTGGATCGGGTGCTAGTTTCTAGAGCATGGCTAAGTATGTTTTCAGAGGCGAAATCTATGTCCATTTCAACTATTTCTTCTGATCACAATCCAATCTTTCTAGAGGTTAAGAAGAGATTGTATGTGGTTCATGAAAGGAGATTTCAGTTTGAAAATTTATGTCTTAGAGAGGAAGAGTGTAGGAAGGTGGTTACTGATTGCTGGGATTTATGGGAATATGAGGGCGGCTTGGGTAAGAAAATTCATGAATGTGGGAAGGCGCAATAAGTTTGGGGTAGTTCGTTGATTTGTGATTTTAGAGGGACAGTAAAAGTAGCTAGAGAGAAGATAAATGTTTATAGATTAGGGGCGAATAATGGGTGTAGAGAAGAGTTGCAAATAGCTAATTATGAGTATCATGAGCTACTTGGGTAGCAAGACATTTATTGGAGCCAACCCGCTAAGAGCAATATTTAGGTGAAGGCGACTCCAACACAAAATACTTTCATTCGATGGCTTCAACTCACAAGAGAAATAATTCATTTAAACAACTTATGAATGACAGGGGACAATGGGTTTAAGATCAAGAAGGGCTTGGAGAATTGATTCATAGCTACTTTACCAGCCTGTTCTCTTCTAAAATGGGTGACTTAGAGCTTGTTTTATAGTGTGTGGAGCCAAAAGATTCAGCGGCTTATAATCATATGCTTCTGGTGCCGTTAGGAGAAGAAGAAATTAAAGAAGCCATTTTCAGTATGCACCCAACTAAATCGTCGGGGTTGGGTGGCATGAACCCAACCTTTTTTCAAAGGTTTTTGACTTGAATAGGCAGAGATGTGGTCAAGTATTGTCAAGAGTTTTAGGTTTCTGGTTGTTTTGATGAGGGACTAAATAACACATTGATGGTTCTTATTCCTAAAAAGAAGAAACCACTGACTATGGGGGATCTAAGGCCGATTTCACTCTGCAACGTGCTATATAACGTGATTGTGAAAGTCATTGCAAATAGATTAAAACATACTCTTAATGATATTATGTCTGATAACTAGAGTTCTTTTGTCCCTAGTCGCTTAATCACAGACAATATCATTATCGCCTTTGAATGTTTACACTATTTAAAGAAGAAAAGGGGTGGTAAGGAAGGGGTATGTGCTGTGAAGCTCAACATGAGCAAGGCCTATGATAGGATCGAAAGGAGTTTTTTGGAGAGTATTATGTGTAAACTGGGTTTTGTAGAGGATTGGATAAAGAGAGTTATGTATTGTGTGTCTTCTGTCCATTTTTTTATTGCATGTGAGAAGAAGGATATTAGTCCCATTATACCAGAGAGGGTATTGAGGCAAGGATTCCCATTGTATCCTTACCTTTTTATTCTCTATTCAAAGGGGGTTAGTGCTTTGATAAAGAGGAAGGAGTTAACGAGCCAAATTCATGGTTGTAGTATTGCTCGACAATCTCCAAGAGTTTCTCACCTACTGTTTGCCGATGATTGATTATTAGTTTTTAGGGCTACGATGAAGGAATGTGATGCAGTAAATCATGTTTTGAAGACATATGAGTCTGCTTCTAGATAGTGTGTAAATTTCTAGAAATCATCCTCCTATTTTAGCAACAACACAGCAGAGGTGGTGCAACAAAATTTATGTACAGTGTTGGGTGTGAAGAGGTTAGATGGACAAGGTATGTATCTTAGTATGCCTATTGTGGTGGGTAGGAAAAAAGTAGAGATTTTCAGATATATAAAGGATAATGTCTATAACATAATCCATGCTTGGGATAGCAAAAATATCTCTAAAGGGGGAAAGGAAATTCTTATTTGTTCGGTAGCTCAATCATTACCAAACTATGTGATGAATCTATTTTTATTACCTTTAGAGATTTGTAGAGAGATTGAAAATGCTCTATCCACTTTCTGGTGAGGGAGAGATAGAGAAAATAAAAAGGGAGTGTCATGGCATTGTTGGGAGGGGATGTGCAGGCCAAAGAAGTTTAGGGCTTAGGGTTCAAATTTCAATGTGGCCATGGTAGGCAGATAGATATGGCGAATCCTGAAGGAACCTAAAGCTTTTATGGCTCGTGTTTTGAAAGCTAAACATTTCCCTTCTGATCCATTCCTCAATTCTGAATTAGGCCATAATCCTAGTATGGTCTGGAGAAGTTTTTAGGAAGTGAAGGAACTAATTTGCATTGGTTTTTGATGGCGTATTAGAGTGGGCATGAGCGTTTCAGTGGGGTCTGATGCTTGGCTACCAAGACCTAGGAATGGGAAGATTACAACGATACTGCTAGAGTATCTTATTAATACAAAGGTTTCATCACTCATGTGTGTGGGTGAAAATAAATGGGATGTGAAAGTGGTAAGAGATATCCTAAATGCCCAAGATGTAGAGAAGGTTTTGAATATTAACCTAAGCTCAAGGGCGATTAGCAATGAAGTCTTTTGGGAATATGATAGTAGAGGGGTTTATTCTATGAAGTCATGTTATAGGTTTCTTTTGGGTGAGTGTGATGATACTCAAAATTTTGATTTGGTCTCAACTTTAGAGGTTAAAGATTCCTCCAAAAGTCGTACTTGCAAAGCTTTATTGCCTACCGCTAATGCGCTGATCACTAGATGTATTAATATAAATCCAGTATGCTCTTGCTGTAATGAGGGATTTAAATCTACTTTTCACATTTTGATAGCTCGTCCTACTGCTAAAAGATGTTGGGATAGTTTGAATGTGCATGTTTATGCTATATAACTATAGTCTTTTTATGGCTGGTTTAGTGAATGTTTGTCAAGGATGGATAAGGAGAAATGTGAGCTGGTTGCTATCGTTGCGTGGCAGATTTGGAATAATCGCAATCAGATTGTGTGGCGCCAGAAATTTTGTGCTCCTCGTACTCTTTTAAATAAAGCAGGTCAATTCTTGAACACTTGGAAATATGCCCAACACAAACTCTCAATAATCTCATCTCCTAAAGTCTATAATGAGGGTGATATTTGTTAGTCTCTGCCTAAAGCAGGATTGCTTAAGGTGAATGTGGATGCTGCTATTTTTGGAGATTGAGGATAGGTGGGAATGAGTTGTGTTGTGAGGGACCATCTAGGTTCATTTATTACAGCATGTGCAAAGTGTGTAAATGGGGTGATGCTACTTAGGTAAGCGGAAATATGGGCTATAAAAAGGCTTTGAGTTGGCTTAAGAGTCAAAATTAGGAGTCTCTACTGCTAGAGAGTGATGCACAAGTGGTGGCAAATGATAATAGAAGAAATATAAAGCATGACAACTCTTCATTATTTTTTATATAGGACTGTCGAAGCTTACTGGCTTCCTTTCAAAATTGTGTCCTGCATTTTGTCCGACGATCAGCAAATGTTGCTGCTCACCAACTTGCTAGAGCAGTGTATTCTTTATCGGGTCTTTATGTTTGGGACTCTGTCCCTAATTTCATTTCTGATGTAATTTTGTGCATATTTAATGAATTGAGTTTAATATGGATTTCAATATATATATATATATATATATATATAAATATAATTTTAAAAATATTTAAATTATCATATCATCACACATGTCAATTTTTGGTTAAATATATTTAGGAGCCATAATGGGAGGAAAATATTGATGTCAGCGTATTCTATTTTATTATATATTAATGGATAATTTTAATATTAATGAATAAAAAGATTTATATAATTTATTTAAAAAACAATATTTTGCGTTGTAAGATTAATACACTATTTAATTTTTATATTGTGGAAAATTTTTTATAATTTTATATTGGAAAAGTTAAACATTATATTTCTTATTTGTGAAAAAGAAAAGACATAATTGCTTCTTCTAATCAACATGTATACGAATTACTTAAATTGACTTTTATGATAGTAGAATGAGGGCATTGAGTTCAAATCTCATTAATAAACAATATCAATTTTTTACCTTTTTTTTCCAACTATCAAATTTTTACTTGATGTTTTTAAAAAATATTGTAAACGAATTAACAAGATAAAACATATTTAACTTTAATAGTTTTTATAAAAAGACCATTAATATTTTTTTTATTAAATCCAATTTTTGAGACTTTTTCTTTAGGAAGAAAAACAACTTGCTAAGAAAGGTTAAGAAAGAAGGAGAACTTCTTATACAAGGAGGGAAATGATTCTAATTCTTCAAAACAATTTCTATATACTAGTCCCTGTACTAGTATATAATATGTGGTATGCTCACCCACATTAATGAATTAGTGTAATATGCAAAGAATAAATATTTTATAATTAATGAATAAAATAAATTAAAAATAATATATATTAATTAAAAATGTAAATGATGTATAGTATAATTTGAAAAATATTTAATTTCAATAAATAAATTATAATACTGAAAAAAATACAATATAACATATTATAAATTTAGAAAAAAAGAAAAAGAAAAAGTAAAATCAAACTCATGACTATTTAATGTGTTTCTCATGTATTCAAATCATCTAATCTGAAATATCTTTTTGATACATTGGTGCACAAATTGTAAATAAAAGTTATAATCTTATTCCTAAAATTGGCAACCTATGTTATGTCGTATCGAAGTATGAGTATACCATGAAAATACTTGACTTGTAACTTACCTATTTAACTAATTGTGTCAAAATTTTAAATCCAAATCTATACTTTTTTATCAAGCAGGTTCAAATATGTTAGCTTGTGTAACACATTTTTTTAAGTCTATGTAACGAGTTTAATAAATTAAAATTTTTTTAAAATATATTTTAATAGAAATTTAATTATTTAAAAATTTTTAAAGATATAATTTTAAATATAAACTGACTTAAACAATACATTTAAATCATTTTAAGTTATATTTATATATATATTTTTATGTTATTAAGTGATATTTATATATGGTTTAAAAAAAAGTGATAGTTATATATAAAAATAGAATAAATGTGTTAAGATATATTTACTTATATCATCTAATACTTATTGATTTATTAACATATTTAAATAAATGTGTACAGTCGAAACACTTGCGAGTTAGATGAGTCCACTTATTTAAACTTAGTATTTTTAATGTTTATGACTCAAACCCATATTCAAACTCAAACGTGTTTAATTGCATGTTGTGACATTTAATTGGATCGTGTAAAAAATTACCAACTCTACTTATTCCTGGGTCAATAAGTCACCTAATCTAGATAATAGGATATATTTTATAAAAGGAAAAAAATATATTTTCGAGCATTTCCAATAAACTCTTTATTTTAATTAAATTCTTTATTTTGGAGAGTCTTTCAAAAAAAATTATCTTCAATAGACTCCTTAAATTTTTAAGGGATAAGTATAAAAAAGTACAATTTGGTTTCTTGCATTTTTACTTATGTGTTTGTGAATTTTTTTTTAACAAAGAGGGGTTTGAGATTTATTTTTTTAGCAATTAGTGTCCATTATCTTAATATCGTCAATTAATGTTGATTTAGCATAGTAAACACTGATGTGGCATAGTCAACGTTGACGTAGCATCCATAAACAATGATAACGTGATATCGTAGGTTCCTTTTATTAATCAATGTGGAAAAAATATAGACGCAAAGTGCCACATTAATATTGACATGTAGCCGAATATATTGATAACCGGAACCCACAGTTCCATGCTAATGTTGATTATAGATTCTTTGTCATACTTGATATTGGTACATCAATTTTTACTATGCCAAATCAGCGTTTTACTCACGTTGTCAACGTTATAAATATCTAATTGCTAAGGATATTGAGGTTGTAAACTCCTAATTGCTAATGAAAAAAACCACAAACTCCTTTTTATAGAAAAAAATAAGTGAAAATATACAAAATCATATGATACTTTTTTGTACTTATCCCAATTTTTAATATAGAGACATTTAGAGAGCCCAATTACACTCTATTCTAAATTTTCCTTTAATATATTTCCATTTTTTGAATAAATTTTCTCTTTCTTTCATTATGTCATTGATTTTTAAATTAAAAATGATGCATTTTTTCCTCTCATTCCACTACATTATTAATGTTTAAAAAAAAAGTAAAATAAAGAATAAATATAAAGAGCATTATTGAAATTCAAAAAATTATTTTACTCTTTATATTTGAAGTTGCTTAAATATGCTCTTTATTATATGAAAAGTACTCTTTATTTTAAAGAGTATTATTAAAGATGTTTTTAGTCTTAAAGGTATGTTTGGTGGAATAAAATAATTCAATTTGTCCTAAATTTGATAATTTGAAAAAAAAAAGAAAATACTACTTATCAACATTATATTTTAAAAAAAATGCAATTTATAACATCAAAATTAAGGATTTATGAGTTGAATTAATTATTTTACGAAATGTTGAAGCCACAGCATTTACTTTTTGGAAAAGAAAAGGAAAAGCAAACATTCAAATTGTATATTATATAAAAAATTTGTCATAGAACTTAATTGAAAATAGTGCTAATGTATTCAAACAGATTTTGCTTTTTCTTTTAAGAAAAATATCAATACTTGAATAAATTAAAAGTGTTTAGCTGGAAAATGACAATACTCGACATAAACATAATTTTCCTCTAGTAATATGACTTGCATTCATTAAACCATTTTCCAATCTAGAATTGTATGGATTAATCACTTAACTACTAGATTTATAAGATTCTTTCTCTGGAAAGAAGAAAAGAGTGCTTAATTGAGCCTCATGTAATGAATCTTTATCATTGCCATGGTGCCCTGAAAAAGTTAAATATAACAAAATCTTTAACATTTCGTTTTAGTATTTATTCAGCCAGCACTAACCCTCAAGAAAAAAATCAAAGGCGGACCCCAGTGCCAGAAGGCTCCCACGCTAAGACAGACTCAGAGAAAGGAAACCCTATGTGTATGCGGCCTTCCCTTGACATTTCAGCCAAGAGGCCGTGTTATATGCCTTGAATTACTAAAGTCAACCCGAAGGTCCGTGGTGAAGACGAAGAGCGAGGGTAGATATGTTCGAGCCCGAAGGTGTCAGTGTTCGCACTCCTTCTTCGTGGTGTACCCTTCGCAGGTCGAAGACCTAGCTTCGCACTTGTGTGCTTCGCATGTTCTGGGTTCGCCTTGTACCGAAGGTTACCTTCTTCGAAGACTGAAGCTTAAGTGTATCAAAGCGTTCCCTTCGCAGTATGGGACTTATATATGTATATATATATGTTGTAGTATGGGTTGGTTGAGTAAGCCACAAGCTAAGTGTTGAATTGTACTGTGTATATTGGTTTTTTCTGAAACTAATAGAATACTCTCTGCCTGTGGATGTAGGCTGTTCTTAGCTGAACCACGTAAAATCTCATATATTGTTTCTTGGTGTTTGTTTAATTCTCTTTTTTCTTTCTTGTTTAACTGCTGCCTGTGTCAAGCATTTGACGACAAGTGGTAACAGAGCTTTGGTTGATTGAATTCAAAGCACTGCTATTGAAGATGTCTCTTCAGAAATTCAAAATTGAGAAATTCAATGGTTCGAATGATTTCACATTGTGGAAGGTGAAGGTGCATGCTCTTCTGGTACAGTAGGGATGTGCAGCAACGTTAGAAGGAGAAGAAAATCTACCAGTAACAATGGAGGTGGCAGCAAGGGCTGATAGTCTGTCCAGAGCACATAGTACAATTCTGTTAAGTCTGGCTGATGAAGTTCTGAGGGAGGTACTGGGGATAAAGATGGCAGATTCGTTGTGGAAGATGCTTGAAGATAAATATCAAAAGAAATCTTTAACTAATCGTCTCTATCAGAAGCAGCATTTGTAAAATTTAAGGATGACAGAAAGTACATCTGTTAAAGAGCATATTGACAATTTTAACCGCATTGTATTG
>CAOJBK010976226.1:0-12440 GCA_948294925.1 Codiaeum variegatum | reverse complement strand
AATTCAAAATACAATAAAAAAATAATTTTTTTACAAAAGCCCGCAACAGGAGCCCAACAACAGTCAAAATGCATCATCTCATCATCAACCTTGACTGGTGGGCCAAGTCTCTGAACGACCCTCGGCTACCTTCAACTTCCAATCAACTCTGACATAGCAATACCCAAACTCCATAGCATACGCTGATGAATATTAAGGCCCTAGATAAAAAGAGCATCGGGAACATGTAAATCCAGACAGAAATTAAAATCGGTTAACATGAAAATAGGCAATGAAAGGTTGAAAACTTACCATATCGGGGATCTGAAATGAGTCAGCGCGAGGCACACTCGGTTTGTATCCATAGCCTACATGATGGATCTAAGATGCACCTGTCACAACTATATAAATGACCTTATTAGCAAACAGGGGAAGCATAGTCCATGACTGGCTGGAATTGGCAGGCATGTTAAATGTCGAGGCTCCCAAACCTAAAAAGGCAGAGCTGTAGTGGGTTTCAACTCGAGGAGTAGAGTGATCAGTCATACCACAAGACCTCCTCCTTGGAGCAGTAGCAGTACTCTCCACCGGAGCCTTATCTTGGCTAACGCAAAGGGGAGGTCTCCTAACCATCATTCGAGATGCCATGAAGTAAGGGTAGGAAGCATCCCCAATCAAATAGTCCTCCTAGGCTCTCCCTATTCTCTAGTAAGTCTGAAAAGGCACCGACACATGCCCCCTCATAAGCATAGGCGGGTCCATTGGTATGATCCTTTCCCCAGTGGACTGAGCCATCACTCGCTCCTTTAGGAAGAACTCCATCAGCATGGTCGAGCTTAAGAGGATTCGCCTCCTAGTAAAGGTAATACCAAGGGTAAGGGGGCCCCCACATCCCCAAGAGCAGTAGGATCAAAAGGCATCCAGATAACCTAAGAACAATAGAATGATAATCAAACGGTTTACCAAAAGGTAAAAATAGAAGCTATCTAGAGCTTACCTCAGTGAATGTGGCCAAAATACACCTATAGTTAGCAAAGGTAAAAGAGATCTGCTCAGGCAGCCACGACTCTCGCCACCACATCCTCCCCAGTAGAAGTAAAATCAGATCCCTAGTAATAATCCTAGGGGTAATGTCATGAAGGTGGACGAAGGCCTAAAGCTCCAGAAAAGTTAAGTCAGTAAAACAACAAAAGGCAAAGCATTAGAAAAATAATAAGGGAAATACTGACCTCCCATACAATGGCAAACACGGGGATGCGAGACCCCTCAGCTCTGGACAAGATGTCCATCCCTCAGTATGCCATGGTTAGAGCAGCTCTACCCAGTCATACTCTCTAAGCGCATCCAAATTATCCAAAAAGCCTAGGATGCCCAAATCATCTAAGCCATACTTATTGTACACAAAGATGGTAGATAAAATAATCAGCAGGCAAACCCAGAGGCATTGGTCGACGAAATAGCGAGTGAGGTTCATCCAGGATAATAGTCCAAGTAAGCTATTCCTAGAGACCGACCCAATAGAGTTACGACGCAGCTCCTCCCTGAGTAAAGTAACTAAAGCATGACCATGCTGCGGATTTGTATCATAAACGACATGCACATTCCCGAAGCGCATGCCTGTCAGACACACCCACTCGAATGGGGTCATGGTCATCTCCCCCACTGAAAAATGGAACTTGTTGGTGGTTCGCCACCACCTCTTAGATAGGGAAAAAATTAGGGTCTTATCTAGAGTATTGTCAATGTCTAGACTTATTCAGCCTGACAGATGAGGAGGATCAATACGATAAGCCATAGCTTCATACTGGAGGAGAAAGTTTATCACTTTGGCAAGCTTTGACCTAGCACCTCTCTGATTGAAGGTGACACTCTATAGGTACAAATTCTATCACTTTATGTTTCGTTTTATTTATTCTAACTCTATTTTTATTTTTTAGCTTAAAAAAATAAAATGAGTAGAAAAAAAAACAAATGTGCCTAAAAAAAAGAAAGCATGTTGAAAAAATAAATGCATAAAAAAATGCAAAAAGTAAGGAAAAATGCACAAAAAAATCATATGACACAGAAAAAGAAAAATATAGAGAGAAAAAATAAATACCACAGGAAATCCACTCCAGCTCGCATGCTCCTGGTGATTCTATAGCAGTAAAGCATTCGAAGTCGTAGTGGTCTCCTCACGATCCATCAATAAATGATCAGTAGTATCCCATTCGAGCAAGGTAATAGTGGTTGTGGGACTCGACTAGTCAACAAATGAATCAGGAAACTCATTAAGCAACCTCTCCTCAGTCGAGTAAAACTACGGATCATTAAAAGAAGGGTTATCTTCTCCTCTATAGATACGTTCAACAAGTCCTCGTGCTACGAGCCTTCGACCGATGTCATCTAGAAAGAGCACTTGACAAACAGAATTCAAAGAAAGGTAGAAAGTTAAGAATTTGGAAAGTTATGGCATTTAAGTTTCCTAAGCCCAATTTACAGGCAAACTTCCTTTTCCTGCATTAAACACCTTCATACTTATCAGTCATGTTTTTCACAAAAATGAGACTACTAAGGGGGAAGTTATGAACCCTAATTTCTACACCATTAAATCATGCCCGTTAACACGAGCCCAACGGTTCAAATCTTACTCAAATCAAACTTCAAAAGGACCCAAAAACTCAAAAAATCAAACCGAATCAGACCATGTCGTGCCCGAAAAATCAGACTCATACCATTTGGCCCAAACATGCACTTTTTGATCAAATGGGTGCGTTTGGTCCCAAACGCATGTGTCTCAGTTCTCCCTGATTTTTCGGCTCTGTTTTCTATAAATACAACCCTCATTACAATTTTTTGGGGACTTTTTTCGAATACTTTCAGATGCCTAATCCGACTCCATACGCACTAAAACACTCCCAAAACCCCTCCAAACACGATTACAGACACCAAAATTACATCAAATCGATCCCAAAATACGAGTTTTCTGCCAGACAGTTTCCATTTTTTCACAATTCCAATCAGACACGGGTTCTATTTTTCACATGCACACTCCAATCAGACATCAACCAGTCCTCTCCAAACACAACGGGGACACGATCTGGGATCATCAAACCTTTCGAGAAGCCAATTTCAAAGGCCAAAGGTAAACACAATATAGTATTTTTCTAATCCTTTGGTTCTGAACAAGCCCTTAATTAATCAAGGCATTTTTCATAATTACTAATTAACAATTTTTCTGAAATAATTTAAATTTAAGCCCTAAAAATGAACTCTGGCAATCACATCATCAAAATCCTTTTTCATTAAGCAAAATTTTAAACAGATTATTAACCTATTCGATTAATCATTTTTCTTAAAATGGATTAGCTTCTAAATTGACTAAACCACCGTCCACTATTTTTCAAAACAGCCTCACCCTTCGTGAGAAGGGAGACGACACAGGGTTTAATTTTTATTCAACGGGATACGCCGACAAGCCTTTTCATGGCTTTAACTCTAAAATTTCTTCTTTTTTTCCTATTTATTTTCCCTTATTATTTTATTTTTATTTCATTTCTATTACTTTGCTATTAAGATCAAGCCACTATTTGTATTATTTTCTTTATATGTAGTTTTACTTAATGTTTTGGTTTTGTAATTAGTTTTGAGAAATGTGTGCCCCTCCCATATCAATCGACTGGAGAGGGGATCCCCTTTTAATTTCCTTTTTTTTTATAAAAAATGTAAATCATTTTATTCGATTTCTTTGGGGATATATACTTTATCTACAACTTGCAATGAGCTAGAGAAAGGACCCCTATTTACCCTTCACTTTTATAGCTTTATGTGAATGTCATGCATATTATGCCATGATCATGCATCATAAGTTGCCTTGATAATAATTATTCATTCATCACATGATATACCATGCATATACGAAAACTTGTTCTTAACTAAGCCTATATTTTTTTAAGACAAATATGTTTAGAACTAGAAAAATAATTTTTCTAAAAGTTTTTATTGAATCACGAATCCCCGATCCCAACTATGGTTCGCGAGCAACCTTTTCTAAAAATTGAGTGAAATAATAAGATTTTTCCAAAAAATAGAGTTTATCAAATTAGTTCTTAATCACCTTAGAAAAGACCATTTTCTTAAAGATTAGGTGGCGACTCCTAACACATCACATGTACACACCAACAAACACATATAGTGTGTAAAAATATGGTACATGGCTACAACTGTGATGCCATGCGCAATCTAACCCCTCGTGGTCCGTTTCCTCGAGCCATTTCTCGGAGATTGGACATTGATATACAATCCAAGCGGTTAATTTCTTTCTACTCCTTATTTTCTTTATTACCATTAACAAATCACATGTAACAAATAACATGAGCATCTTAATTAATTAAAAATTAATTAATTTAATTTTTATTAATTAATTAAAGGATGAATCTGTTCTTAATTTTTTGGGCAGAGGATTTGGTATGGGTTTCGGCTCCTGAGGCTTAAATCTGCCTTTCTTTAAACATTCCTTAAGAATGAGACTTAGTGTTATCCCACGCAGGTTGGTGAATTATCTCCTCATGATTTGGATTGGTTTCTGGGCAGAGATTGTGTTGACTTTGCCTTCTTTCTAGGTAACATTTGATTTTCTGAAGAGAGAAGATGAGGCATGAATTCCATTCTTTATGAGGCCAGAGTCAACCCCATCTTCAAGGCATATGCCAACATTAACCAAAGCTTTGAAGTCTAGTAGATATTGTGTCATCAGTCTGTCTCGATACATGGGCAGTAAATTTTTGACAATAATGTCAATATGTTCAGCGTTAGTTAGCCTATTTACCATTTGGGAGGCTTTCTTCCTCCACCTAGTTAGGAAAGTAGAATATGCTTCTTTTGGAAGTTGTTTTGTGGCTTCCAAATCTCTTCTTTTTACATCAATTTCTTCATTATATGAATATTATTTTACAAATGCATTATAGATAGATTCCTAAGTAAGTTTCTTGGAATCTTCTAATTGTACAAACCAATTTAAAGCTACACTAGTAAGTGACTATTGAAAATGTTGAGCAAGGAGCTCATCTTTAATGCCCAAGGGGTGAAGTGTACCATCATAGATCCTCAGGTGAGTTGAGAGGCAAGTTGTGGCATCAAACTTCTCAAATATGGGCATCTGGAATTTGGGATGAAGCCTGGCATTGGGGAATGGACTCAGTGCCTTTACATTAATGACATTCTCCTTCTTTTTTATGGCCTTGAGGATTTTCTATAATTTCCTCATACTTTTCCAACATGTTTTTCAGAAATGCATTATCTTGGGATCCCTTTTGGAAAGGATCCGTAGGAGGGCCAGTTGGGGTAGTAACTCTACGGTCAGTTTGTGGAGGCAGAATGGCCACGTCTTTAATAGCAGGTTCTTTTCTAGAATTGGATGATCTCGATGCATGATTGGCTATCTAGACACCAAAATGAGCTATCATGGCTTGAGCTTTATCCAGGATAGTCTGTTCTTGGGCTTGCATCATTGCAGTCACAGTCTCTTATTGCTTCTTGATAGCCTCATCTTGCTTTTTTAGGATTTCAGCTAGTATTCCAAGAATGTTAGCAGGGGGAGCAGTAGCAGTGGCATCAACAATAGTGGGGTTAGGAATGGTGTTATCTCCAGTGTTCAACATGTTAACCTCTGGATAGAAAAAAGGTAGGGTATTAGCTTTTGAAAAAATAGGCCAATTGCAAGCAGATTGGTATGAAAAAGGAGAGGTAGTTTTAGGGAACTTTTTTGGAGCAATTCACTTAGTCCAATTTGTTTTGATGTAGTGATGAATGCATGCATGTATGCATGAATGAAAAAAAGTTTCTTGATGACAGGCATATAATAAAAGTTTTAGGGTACATGGGACCTAAGGTTAACTCTAGTCATTACATGATAGCTTGGTGGTTTTCAAGGTTTTGTAGAGACTAGAGGTGTGATATACCTAACCACATGTGATTCAAGGAGGTTCATGTGCATCCAACAGCTATGTGCAACCTCATTATCCCAACCAAAATGATTAGAGGGTATGCCTTGGACTTGGGTGATTTCACTATCGGAAAAGCAGTCCCAAGGAGGGAGACTCACTCGATGCTACTTTCTATCCATGTTTTCCTAAAGCTAAAGGAGCATATGAAGTGATGTATGAAATCTAATTCCATACAATTTTAAGTCAGAATTATCTTTATCAAAAAATAATCAACTTAGTTTTGTAAGCTTTAAACATCCTCAGTGGAATCGCTAGCTATGAGGCCCCATCTAAACTTGGGCAGCTACCAGCGTGCCTTCGAGTTTATGACCTGAGGAAACTGACCATGTAGGGTCAGATTATGGATGGTGTCATGGCTTCAGTAGTTCTCACTTTGGTGAACTCCTTATGAGTCCGTTGAGTGCACATGTTAAAATGTGAGTTGCCACTCAATATTTAGAAGAAGTTAATTTTCAAGGTGATCAAGAAACCGTTTTAACTTCATTTTTAAGAAAATCTAACATTTTACCCAATTTTATTTGGAAAAAGGCAGGCCATGAACCATAGTTGGGTTTGGAGACCTGTGATTTAATAAAAACATTTAGAAAATAGATTTTTTTGATTTCTACACAATTTTGGCTTAAAACTTTTATATGAATTTGGTTAAAAAGTGGTTTTCATGTATGCATGGCATACTTTTCAGGATGAATGAACAATTATATAATGCATAGAATGATGCATCGACATGAATAATAATATTAATGACAATTATAGGCGGAAAGTGATAAAAGCAAAAAAGTAAATAGGGGTCCCTCTTCTAACCATGAAGGATTCTAGGGAAGGCACACATCCCCAATAAACGAATATAAAATAAAAATAAAGCAAATGAATACATAAAAAATGATAACAAGCATAAGAGATCCCTTCTCCATTCTAAAAGGATATGGGAAAGACACACATTCTCCAAATAATTACAGAACCAGAAAAGGAATAACAATAACAAAAATACAACGACAAATATGAAAACAAACTGAAATTAAAAATTTAAAAAAAAAAAGGAAAGATAAGATTTTTTGGAGTTTAAGCCTTTTGAATAGGCTTGTCGAGGTATCCCTTTGAATGTGAATCAAACCCCACGTCATTCTCCCTTCTTGCGAATGGTGGGGTTGTTCTGAAAAATAGTGGGTTGGTTGGTTGCAGGTTTAAAAGCTAATTCATTTTAGATTGATTTGGCTTTTAATCAATTTCAGAATTTTGATTAATAAAATTGAATTTGAACAAGTGAATTTTGCCCAAATCAGATTTAAGGGTTTATGTTCAAAACCAAAGAATGTTATACCGTTTTGGTTTTACCTTTGGCTTTCGGAGCTTCGGAGTAGGTGTTTATTTCGATTTCATAAAGTTAGAATGAATATATGTTATGCTCGGAGAGATCTATTGGTGGACTGATTAGAGTAACACTCATGTGTTGTGGATTGACTGTCTGATCGAATTGTAGAAAAATTGACATTTCAGGTCAATTTTTAGTGTTTTTAGCAGTATTTTTGGTGTGTGAATCATTCTGAGAATTGAGTTGGTAGAAGTTGGTGTCCAAAAAGTGACCAAAGGGTCGAATTTATAGAAAATCGTGTCAGAAAAGTCAGAAAAGTGGGCCTAATGCGTTAGGACCCAGACGTGTGCGTCTAAGCCTAAACGTATGCGTCTGTGGCCAAACACACACATAAGGCCCCAAACATATGCATTTGGGCTCATGTGCAAGCGTGTTTGGGCCTAAATGAATGGGCTTGGTTTTTGAGGTTCGATCCAGTCTGTTTCGGTTCATTTTTTCAGTTTTTTTGGGTCTGTTTGAGATTCGATTTGAACATGGTTTGAACTTATGGGCTCGTATTGATGGGCATGATTTAGTGGTGAAAAAATATTGTTACACATGTGCATGCCCTTAAAATCCAATTCCACTAATTCTTATCCAGCCACAAATGTTGTATATTGCCTCTTCAGTTGCCTAAGCTTGGAGATGTATTTTTCAACTGACTCCCTAAGGAGTTGGGATATCTTTTCTAAATTAACCAATGTGACTAAAATTTCAAAGCAATATAGTTCTTTAGTGAGTTCTTTATGTTGTCCTCCATATTTTGCTGATTCCAAAATCGTTAGTGTAGTTATTCTATATAATGAAATGCATATGTCAAAATTATTTTTGATTGAACTTATTATGAGCATAATGTATGAAATTATGTTTTTGGTGTTTAAACATTATGCCTGCACACTTTAAATGAACAAACAATCAATTTAGAATCAAAGTGTGTTCAAAAAGTGCAGAAACAGGTGGATACACCCATATGTTATTTCTCAATATGACCATATGAAGAAGAGGATACGACCGTATAAAAACAATTCTATACAACTGTGTACTAGTACAAAATGATTTGGGCATTTTAGGGAAAATAGATACACCCATATAGAGAAGCCTCTATACAACCGTATGCTAGTACAGAGAAGTTTAGGAATTTTAGGGCAAAAGGATATGACCATATCGACAGGACTTCATACGACCATATCCTCTCTAATGACTATTAAATTCAAACTCACCTAACGGATACGCCCGTATGCACCCAAGGCTATACGACCGTATGCTACCTGTCAGAAACCATTGAAGATGACATCGGAGGTACTTTTTGAACATTGGAGGTAATATTTTTACTCCAAAATGGCATACATATATAAGGATTGAATAGAAACAAAGTCAATACATTACAAGAACTAACAAGAACCAAGAAAAACTATTATATTGTAATTCTAAGCAATTGTTCTTACTTTCTTTGATCTTTAAGCTCAATCTTTCGTAATTTTCTTAAACCCTTACACTTCACTATATACCCTCAGGTTTAAGAAAATCATTTGGCTAGGTTCACTCTTAAAATCTTTATCCTAGCACTTTGTAACCAAGTCTTTTGACTTGAAAAACATTTGTAAACCCTTGTATTTAGAGTTGTTGCTCCATTTGTTAAAGTGGACAAAATCTCGAAGAACTAGAAGTGAGGAAGCTTCATTTGGCTTAGTGGAACCTTAATTGGGTTGATTGAAAGAGTACATGTAAGAGGATGTTACTACGAACCATTATAAAAATGAATTGAGTATCTACTCTTTTAATTATTTATACTTGCTTGAATTTTATATTGTGATTGGTGGTTTGAAACTTGATTGCTAAAACATTATAAGTTCTTAGTTCATTTATTTTGTGAGATTATTTTCTCTAAACTGAAAAGGTTTTCTAAAGATTCAAAACTTGAAAAATCTTATTTACAAAACCTAGAAAGTTTCAATACACCAATTCACCCTCTCTCTCTCTCTCTCTCTCTCTTGGTGTCCATTATTGGGGCAGCAATTGATATCAGAGCCAAGCTTTCTTGTTTGTTAAATTTAACAATTTAGAGAGCTATAATGATCAACAATTTCAAGTTTGGGTGATTTTGTATGTACACTATTCCAAGAGGGTTATTGCTCAACAAGGCCACCTCTATTTTGCAGAACTAGCTACAATGCGTGGAAGGTTTAGATGAGGTTTCATATTTGCTCTCAAGGGTACTACCTTTGGGATATTAGGGAGAATGGTCCTGATGTTCCAAAGGATCCCATCATGGGAAATGTTCTTAAACTAGAAGAGTACTCTAGAGAAGATAAAAAGAAACTTCATAGAAATGACAAAGCTATTGACATCATCTTTTGTGCTCTCAAAGAGATGGAATTCAAATGAATGTTGGCTTGCTAGTTAGCTAAACAAATATGGGACACTCTTAGAGACACTCATGAAGGAACAACCCTAGTAAAGTTCTCAAAGCTCATAATGCTCTCCATGAGCTATGAGAACTTCAAATTCGTGGAAAATGAGAGTATCTCAAGTATGTATACAAGGTTCACCACCATTATGAAAGAACTTAGAGGTCTTAGCAAGACCTTCAATAACAAAGGCACAATGGTCATGATCATTTGATGTCTTCTAGCTGAATACGACTCCAAGGTTGATGCTATTTAGTCATCTCAAATTTTAAAGAGATGTGGAAAATCTTATTGGCACACTCCTTACACATGAGATGAAGCTTAAATTAAGGATGGAGCTTAGAGGCACTCCAAGTGCGTCAACTAAGAAGGAGAAGTCGCTTACACTCAAAGTCACACATAAGGAGGAGCATTCCCAGAAGGAAGCTATTAGCGATGAGAATGAAGATGATGATGAAATAGCAGTGCTTGCTAAGAAATTCAAGAAATACTTATCGAAAGGCAATTTTAAGAAGAAGGAGTCAAGGAAGGACAATGATAAGGGAAAGAGCAATGACATAGTTTGCTATGAATGCAAGATGCCTGCGTATATTAGGCAAGATTGCTACATCTACAAGGCCAAGAAGGAAAAGGAGAAGAAGAGTTCATACAAGAGTAAAGATAAAGCATTTGAGGCTTGGAGTATACGTGATGATTCTATTGATGATGAATCATCCGATCTAGAAGAAGAAGCAAACTTGTGTTTGATTGCATAAGAGGAAAGCATTGAAGAGGATGATGAGGTAACCACTCAAACTTACTCTTTTGATGAGTTGCAAAATGCTTTTGATGAACTAATGTCTGATTAAGTTTTAATTGTAAAAGAAAAAAAATTTGAAAAAGGATTTGCATAATTTGAAAATTGAGCATGAAAATAGCAATAGCTCTAAGTCTTTTAAAATTGAGAAACAAAACCTCATGGCTCCACTAAATGATTCATAAAAATCTTTTGAGAGTCTTAAGGAAGAGAAAGTTTAGATTGAATTAGAACTTAAAGACTCCAAGAAACTCTTTGATAAGTTTTTTAAAGGGAGCAAAGTTCTAAATGAAATCTTAATATCTCAAAGAGACATTCAAAAATGAAGAAAAAGAAAGTTTTTCCAATGCATCTCATCATAAAAAGGATTTTATGCATAAAATTCATATTAAGTGCGATTATTGTAAATTCCATGGTCACACACCAAGGAATTGTCCTATAAGGCTTAGAAGGCCATATACCATTAGGAAAGTATAGATTCCTAAGGGTTCCAAGGATATCCCTAAAGATATCAAGAAAATTCCTAAGAATTTCATAATCAATCTTAAGGGTAAATGGGTTCCAAGTGGAACTAACATGAGTGGATGTGTAGGCTATCATCAAGTCCAAGAAAGAGAAATTGGTGATTGGTAGTAGATGCTTAAAGCATATGAATGAAGATAAAGAAAAAATTCTCAAGCTTGAAGAGAAAGATGAAGAAAATGTGAGCTTTGGAGACAACTCCAAAGGTAAATTTTGTGGAGTTGGCACAATAGGTAACTAATAACTAGCAAATTATACATAATTTTACCCCATATTCTTGATGATTTTACTTGTTAAATTGAGTTTAATGTATTTGTTATAGTGTTTTCAGCTATTCTTAAGCAATTAATTGAATTCTGAAGTTAGGAGTAATTAGTTCGAGGTTTTGGCTCGAAAGACGAAGAAAATGCGCGAAAATGGAGCTAAGAATGAAGGCTCAGGGCTACCTTACGGCTTGTGAGATAGCCCGTGAGAAGTGATGAAGAATTGGAAGGCAGAACTCTATCACGACTAGCAGCACGGGCCGTGAGTGAGAGAGAGGGCACCCGTGGGAGCAGCCAAAGCAAGAAGTGAGAAACAGTAGCTTCTCACGATCCCCGTCACGGGCCACAAATGGGACCGTCGAAGATTACCATCTCTCCCAGGCTAATCACAGAAAGCTGTCACGGCTAGTGGCACGGGCCGTGATAAAGAAGGCATGGACCATGGGGGAGAAGCTAGATGAGAGGCAGAGAAGCAAGAGCTTCTCACGGTCCCCGTCACGGGCCGTGACAGGGACCATGAGAGCATTTTGCCTTACGAGCCAAAGAGAAGTTTGACAGGAGGCTATCACAAGCACCATCACAGGCCATGAGAGCCGCTCGCGACAACACTTTAAGACCTATATATAAGCACTTAACTGTAGAAAAAAGGGAGAACTGAACTCTTGCGACAAAAACACAATCTAACTTCATTCAAAATCTATCCAGGGCTTCAGAAACATGAGAAAAACATACCAAGGAAGGCTTTTAAGGATGGATTATAGATCATCATCTCAAATTAGAGCTGGAACTTCAAGGATTTAGCTGGAATTTCATTGGGTTTTCATGAACTTTATAGAGTTCTACAATTTCTTAGCTTTTTCTTGTTCTTTTGATTTGATCATGCACTAAATACATTTATCTACCTAGATTAGACGAGTGTTATTCGATTGTATGGATTGATCAACAGTTGTTCAATAAATGTTTAGATTTTTCATTAAGTTTAGCTTTTGATGCTTATATTTCTATAAATCAATTACAATTCCATGCTTGTTCTTGATTTATATTGTTTAAAGTTTATTAGAGATAGAGAGTTCAGACATAGAACACTCAAAAGCTCAATAAGTTTGTTGTGTTTGCTAGAGATAGATTCACAAACTCCTA
>CAOJBK010975973.1:0-11959 GCA_948294925.1 Codiaeum variegatum | reverse complement strand
ATACGAGTTGACAACAAATCGGCAATCGAGTTGGCAAAAAATTCGGTGAATCATGAAAGAAGTAAACATATTGACGTTCATTTTCATTTCATCCATGAACATGTGAAGAAAGGAAGTGTGGAATTAGTGCATGTGGCAAGTTGGGACCAAGTCGCAGATATCTTCACTAAACCGTTACCAACTGTACTTCTCAAAAAATTCAAGAAGTCACTTGGCATGAAGAATGGTAGAGACATTTAAGTTTACGAGAGAGTTTTGTTGAATAAACTTAATTGGATAATCAATTAGGCTTTTATTTTTCAATTATAATTTTGTGATTAAAGGCCAAGAGTTATATAATAGATTTTAATTCAATTTATGGCCATTATTAGGCTTTTATTATTATTTTTTTTCAGTTTTTGTATTTGCATGGCTATATATACATGCATTGTAAGGCATATGAAAGTAAGTTGTCAATAAGAAAATTTTGAAAAATACTTTCTCACTCAAGAAATTGCTTAATTTCTTCAATTACAAAATACACCTCAACGAATTAAAAATAAAATGTCAGCACTCGGATCAAGGAAGTTACTACCGCTGTTGTCTTGCTCAGCCGCAGTTGCCCCCGTGCTCCATCTTCGGAGGTGGCCGTTTGGGTCAAGAGCATCACCACCTGATGCGTTTTCATCTTGGCGATAGTGGTCATTCATCGAGACTCATCGTTGTTTGATTAGAAATTGACTCAAAGTTCTTAAGAAATTAAAATTTTTCCTGGTTGATTCCATTGTCATTTGACTGCCGAATCAAGTATGGTTGTTGTCAAATGAAAGTTTATGAAAAGATATTTCTTTTATACCAACCTCGCCTGAAAGAGGTGGTCAAAATCGCCTCTAAAATTCTCTGCTATGTTTACTTGTTTTTCTCAAATTTTGTCACCATCTTCCCTCTTTGTTGCCGTCGCTCATCCTCCAAGAGTCGCCGAAGAGAGAACTTGAAGATGATTATGGGTGAGCTTCTCTCTCTTCCTCGATCTCTATCTCCCTCACCCCATTCCCTCTCTGTATTCTCGCCAGTAAAAGAAGAAATGACAAAAAAAAATTAGTTTTTGTAGGTGAAGAGAGAAGCGAAAAGACAAAAAAAAAACACCAAGATACGATGTCATTTTCTAATTGTATTAGAAGCGAGAAGGATATAGCGAGAAAATATCATAAAATGACTAAAAAGCCCAGGGGAAACACTCTTACACAACCAACGAAAAATGGATAAAATGGACTTTTAAAGGTCAAAATGGAGTCACAATTAATTGGGAGCGGTGTTGTTCCTTAGGTATCCGTTTTTAATGTATCTACATAGATGCTATGCTCTTTTACAATTTTATTGAAATAAATTTATATGAAACATTCATTTGATGGTTTTTATATTGTTTGAGATTTCATAATTTATGTTGCTATTATATGTGTGATATTTCTCATATTGTAGTATGAAGAGGCTGAAATCACATATGGGTGAAAAATTATTCAATGTATGTGGATCTTGCTCTTATTTGTCACCATGACAACTATTCTATGACTAGTTCCATTATTTAGCTAGACTAGATAATGATACATGTCTACTGAAGAGAATCAGGCTTGGATCCAAATATTAAATGAATAAAAAGTCCAACAAAATAAAAAATTCTAAGGACAGCTCAAATCAAGACAAATAACCTTGAAGTAGGACATATTGAAGGTCCAACTTTGGTATGTCGAAGGCACCTTCAACGACTATAGATAAGAAATATATTGGGGGGATATTCTTTATGGACAAGTTCATTATCTAGAAAAGGGATCACTGTCTTACCTCCTCTATCATTCTACACGTTACTAAATGCCATAGGGACACTTGTCCACCTTGGAATCAAATTAACACTATAAATAGTTCATAATGGCATACATTTCAAGGTATGTTTCACCATTATAAAAACTCTTCAAAAATTCAAATCCCAACTTCCTAAAGCTTCAAGGCATTGTAAACCTAAAAGATACTATCTTGAGCATCAGAGGGTCTTTGCTAATCAAGAAGTCTGGCCCTCTATCTCACATTTGTTTCTCATACAAGCTCATCACAAGCTTACAAACCTAGTTTATTGTTAGACATAAGAAAATTGATGAGTTTAGACTCATCAAATTGACACCTTATGTGGAGACTTGATAAAAAAATCTTTCATAATATCAAAGCTCACTTATTTTCCTCTTCTTCTTTTGAGAATAGCCACATCAGCTTTCCTTTCTAATTCTAAGATTAAAAGCTTGCATAACTCTAAAGTTCAAACATGGAAGAAAAAGTAGAAAAAAGAAACAATGCCACTGACATCCCTTCCCCTAGCAACCCAATATATAATGTTACAAAAGAAACTCCACCCACAACACCTTCGCCACCTCTGACCTAGCCCCTCCAAACTTGTTTGTACCAAAATATAATTTTTTAGCCTTTAAAATAGATAAATTAAATTAAGAAAAATTAAATTAGAGTAGGCCCATAAAATATTTAAGCCCATTATTTATTGAAATACTTGAAAGTATCAAAGAATTCTAGAGCATGCTATTTGGGATAAAAGTCTTATAATGATGGAATTAATTCCTCAAGGAACCTATTGGATTTCATCTTCTAGCTTGGGGAAAAAGCCATCAAAAGCTATAAACATCTTAGGCAAGGAACATGAAGGAGATCCAACACATAACTCAACACATCCAATAATCAACAATCAACCAATTTACAATCAAATCAACTTAATATTAACAAGTTTTTAGTTAATCATAAGATTAATACTTTTCCTTTACTTTTACTATTAATTTCTTTTTGTTTTCTCAAGCTTTTAATTGCTTTACTGTAATCCTAAAATTAAAAAATCAATACAGACAAACTATGTATTTTCTTTAAAATTCCTACTATTAATTACAATTTCAATCTTGTGAAATCCAAACAAATAATGGTAAAGAAATTTGGGAATCCAAAATCCGTTTAATTATAAGTCAAGATAAAATCAATATTGAGGAATTACTCCTCTGACATGCCCGCATTTCAAAAATAACCAATAAAAATATAGTTGATTTCATGAGAAAAACACAATGAACTAGTGCCTTCACCATACCTCTGCCCAAAACCTCAACAAATGTATCTTTAGAGCTTGGTTCACCTAGTGTATTCAGCACACTGACTCCTTAGCTCTTGTAAAATCAACTACTGGCTAGTTGTCTTAGAGTTCTTCTTTTAGAATTAGAGGCTCCTTGGGAATATGTCCCTTTGGTGAGGTAATTGAAAATTTTCCTGTACCATAGTTTCTGATCAACCTCTTGGAGATTCATACGATGGGATAAACAACTTAATTCATGCTTGATGCTCAGAAAAATAGGACGGGTCAGGAATCCAGCATGTATTTCGACCATTGATGCGACTGTTGCTAAAGCATCAAAAAATCTATTTTGGGTCCTTAGAAGATAGTGAAAGGACATATTGTGAAAATATGACGCTAATTCTTTAAGGCATTTGTGATAAGGAATGAGATGCTATTTTTTTATTTTCCATTTACCAAAGGCTTAGGAGACTATCATCCTTGAGTCCCTAAATACTTTGAGATTTGTTATCCCAATTTGGATGGTTGCTTCTAACCCACAAATACATGCTTCCTATTCAACTTTATTGTTAGTTACCTCAAAATCCAGTTTACTTGCGATAGATAAGCATTCACCGTTGGGTGTCAGAAACACCACACTAGTACCAAAACCTTTGTTATTGTCTGTATGATCGAAGTATAGTTTTCATATGTCTTGTTGAATGAAGAGGAATGTCTTCATCAAGAAATTTATGTTCCATCCATTGATTGTCAATTAGAGTAGCGGCCAATTGATCAATAATAACATTACCTTTGATTGCTTTCCTCTAGACATATTTCAAATCATAGGTTACTAGCACAACCATCCGTTAGGCAATCTTACTATCCAAAATAGGTCTTTCCATGAGGTATTTCAGTGGACTTCAGTCAACGAAGACATGAGTGATATACGCCCTCAGATAGTGTCTCAATTTATGATAAACCCATACCAATGCTAGACAGAGCTTTTCAATGTGATTGCCCTTGAGCTTATATGTTAGCATCCTTTTGCTCAAGTAGTAGATATCATTCTCTTTATGAGTGTCATGATTGTTTTGTGCTAGCAAAGCACCCATAACTTCATCAGTGATTGATAAGTATAACAGGAGTGGTTGTCCATGCCTAAGTGGTTGTAGGATGGGAGGATTGAGAAGATACTCTTTGATTTGTTTGAAAGTTCTTTGGCATTCTTTGTTCCATTACTTAGATGAATTTTTCTTCAACAGTTTGAAAATCTGACTACAAGTGTCGCCCAATTGGTTAATGAATCCACTAATATATTGAGGACGACCTAAGAAATCCCTTATCTCCTTTTCTGTCTTCGAAGGTGGCATCTCAATGATGGATTTGGACTTCACGGGCCCCTTTTTTTGCTAACCATATAGCCCCATAACACTCTAGATGAGGCTCCAAATATGCACTTTGCTAGATTGAGTTTCAGATTATATTGGCAAAGTCTCAGGAATAACTTCTCAATGCCTGTAGATGTTGTTCAGTGGCTGCAGCTTTGATAACCATGTCATCCACAAAGACTTTCACGTCTTTGTGCATCATGTCATAAAAGATAGTTTCCAATCTATGATAAGTGGCTCTAATATTTTTTAGACCAAAGGGCATAACCCTATAGTAACAAGTATCTCATCCAAGGATAAAGGTTGTCTTTTCCTTGTCAGGAGGATGGACTAAAATCTAATTATAACCAACAGCTAAATCGAATAAAGAAACCACTTTGGAACAAGCCAGTTAATCTACTTACAGGTCAATATGAGGTAGTAGGACGTCGTCTTTCGAATAAGCATTTTTCAAATCTCTGTAGTCCATACACATTCTGACTTTAGTATCTTTCTTTGGTACTAGGACAATGTTTGCTAACCATGATGGGTAACTAATTGGCTTGATGTTACCATGTGATAACTATTTGGCAACCTATTCTTTTATTGGGAATGACTATTTAGCTTTCATGTGCCTAGGCTTTTGTTTGATAGGCTTTCAATCTGAACAGGTTAGATTCTTATGGATGGAAATGCTTGGATTAAGAACAGTCATGTCACTAGGCTTCCAAGTGAAGCAATTTTCAAATTTTTTATACTTGATTAAATGTTAGGCCTGTTTAAGCATGTAGATGTAGTGAATGTTATTTTTGGAATGTCATGAGTTCATGCATTAATGGGTTCTTTAACATCAGTTATTTGATTAATTTTATGGTTATCTTTTTTCGATTGATTAAACTCAGATTCACTAATTGGAACACTAAAAAAACACAAGGACACATGATCTTAGCAATAAAACATGTTCATTTTATTGAGTTCAAAAGGGGACAAATCCATAGTTACATCCATTTGGTAATTAAAGCCAAGGGGAGGGGCTACATCAATGGAAGACTAGGAGGACCAAGACTCAAACTCAGAATCTGGCTCGGACTCAGATGTATCAGAAAGCTCCTCAGATGTTACTTAAAAATCCAACCAAAGCAGATTCTCTTCCATGGACAAGAAATTGAGTTCCTTGGTAACAACTTTTACGAAGGTGGCAGGTAAATTATCCTCCTTCTCAAACAAAAATTCAATTTCCTTAAAAAGTCTAGCTTCCATGAAATCCTCAATGTTAAGAGTCGAGAGTTAGATAGGTTGGCATTCCTATGCCAGCAACTTAACAATAGAAAATACTTCAAAAACTAGGAATGGTGATTCTAGTCATAGGGTAGATCCATGGCTTCAGAAAGGCATGGTAAGGGATTGTGTCTCTATCCTTGACAAAGAATCCATTAAATGTTCTAAAGTAAGGCCTATGAGGTACTCATATGGTTCCCCATTTCTAAGTGCAGCAAATCGATCTTTAGTCGTTGCTCTTTCCTCTTCTATTTCATCTTCAATAAGGTGATATCTGATAGGGGTAAAATCTACAAGTATACAAATCGTTCCAATAGCAAGCACTAAGTAAAAAGTATCATCTCTTAAGGAAAGGTTGTCAAGTACCAAACAAATGATTTAATTGTTATTTGGATGATGAAAGTTGGGTATGTAATTTTAAAATAAAAATAAAATAAATGATTTCAAATATAAAGAAATTCAATAATAGGAAACACCTAGGACTGAGAGTTCATCAAGCCAATTAGTTACCCATCATTGTTAGCATAATATATTATTATTCTTAAATTTATTCTCTAGATTCTCTCTTCTTAAACGAATGCTAGACCTAATTTTCCTTAGCTAGGTAAAAAGCTTTCCCAAGTCAGTTTACTAAGATCCAATCTACCCCAAATAACTACTCTCCTTATACTAGGCAATAGAAAGAATGTATTAACTAAATTGGAAATTATTTTTTATCGCTCTTAGGAGTAATCTTATACCTAAATATTACCTACCCTAAGTTAATTAATTTTATGTTATGAGTTTAAATCTCTACTCCTGTAATTTTGAAGTAAGCTCTAAAATAAGATTCAATGACCAGTCAAATCCTAGCTTTAAGCATAAAATCAATTAAAAATGTTCAATGAAAAGTTCAAATCTATTAAATTAAATAAAAAATAATAATCCATTGTAACAACTACATCCCAAATCCTATATTAAAAGTTTAACTACTTATAATCTTGAAAACAAAAGCAAAAGATAAAGTAAAAAGATCCATGGCAAAAATCAATCTAGAAACTAAAAGAGATAGAGAAAGAAAAGATGAAACTTGTTGATGATTCATACTCTTGATCTTCAATCTTGATGTTTTGATGTGAATCTAGCCTCTAAAATTCCTCCAAGATCTATTCTTCTAAGTCTTTTATGAGTTTTTAGGTTTTAGAGTTTCCCCTTTTGTAGATGTCAAAATCCTTAAAAAGCTAAAAATTCTTTACAACAACACCACTAGCCATGATGGTTTCAACTAGAAGTGGCATCATCTTCTTAATTTTTCACGATTTTCCTCAAATTTTTATGTGGAAAAGCCACTACCAGAGCTAATATAAGGCCATTCCCATGTTAATGTGGAGGTGGAATTTCAAAATGTATAGAAACCCCTTCCTTTTAAGCTCTAAATATCTAGTTTTGGATCAAACTTCAAGGATAAATAATAAAAATCTGAAATCTTATAAAGTAACCATGAAATCACTTAAACTAATAGGATCAAACTCAATTTAACAAAGCCTTGGACCAAAAATATAGAATAAAATATCAATATTCATGCACCTATGAATATCCTAAACCAAATGGTGGAGTGGAGACAGGATGATCATTAAAGGACTTGATCCCTTGTTTGCTCTTTCCAAGACCTATCCTAAGAATTAGGCCATTTTCTTCATGATGTTTGCAATCATACGATTAATATATGGATCAAACTCAAATGGGACTGACTTCCTGAGATTACTAGTAGCTTTAACGAATTGCACGAACGAGAACCCGGATAATGGGTATACATATAGTTCATGTTGAATCTCTAGAATGGGCACGGTGTCGGAGCTTTAGATTTTTTTAGACATGACGCCTTTAATTGTGACTACCCCATTCTTAAAAGGGAATTTGACTTTTTTATGAAGGAAAGATGGTACAGCTTTAGGCTTGTGGATCCAAGGTCGACCTAATAGCATGTTGAAATAGGAAGGTACATCCATTACTTGGTATGGAACTTCAAACTTAATAGTCCCAATGGTGACAATCAGTGCTGCCACCTCCAAAAATTCTTTTTTAGAACTGTCATATGCCTTAACAATTTGATCAGATGATGTGAAATCAGTGACTTGGAGGCCCAAACAAATAGTTACCTTGAGTGGGCAAACATTTAGTGCAAAACTATTATCAACTAAGGTCATAAGCATAGTTTTCTCCCTTATAATTATAGTGATATAGAAGGCGTCATTTTGAGGACCCCTAAGAAGGATCTCATCATTAGTGAAGAGAATTGAGGTTCCCTTGGCAGAACTTGTGATTAAGGCCACTAAAGTATTAGGAGAAAAGGTCTTTGGCATTGATTCAGAACCTTGCATAGAGCTTGACTATATGGATAGGATGACATTATCATACTCCAAATTAAGATTTTGGCTTAAGTCTTTAAAAGTTGTTTTAAGATGGCATCTTTATTTGGTTCAAGAGTGCCTCTAGGTGGAATAAAAATTTGTTGTGATGATTATGGTTGAACAAGAGCTTGTGAAATTCTGCCACTTCTGGTGATGGCATCAACCTTAGCCATGTCTCTCAGGTCTATGACATAATAATAATTATTTTGGATGGACTTCCCCTAGAAGGGTAGATCATCCACAGTAGGAGAGTGATTCATTTAATATAGACTTCCATCATGAGGGTAGGAGATCACCTGTAAAGTTATAATTTTGATGGTGCATCAACAATACAAATCAAATGATTAGAATTCCCTTCTTCAAACTCAATTAGAATTGCATTAATATTGTGCTTAAGAAACGTGTTTGTGTTGATGTTTGGAAGAGGAGCAGGTGGGAGTAGCTCATTGGAGTCAATGAGATCTTGAATTCTATGTTGAAGGGCTTTGCAATTGTCAGTCTTATGCCCAAGTCCTTGATGGTAATCACATCTCTCATTTAAGTTAAAGTTCTTAGGTAGCGGATTAGGAATTAGCCTCAGCTAGAGAGGTGTAATAACACTTTCTACTAGGCACCCCTTGTATATGCGGCTAAGTGAAATGTCACCAAAGTTAGTGAATTTTATACTTCCTATCTAAATAGCCTTTCAGGAAGAGAAAGCATTAACTTCCCTATCTTTGTGTGTGACATTGCCTTGATGAGTAGCTTTCTTAAACCTTGAGAAAGTATGAGAATCATCTTTGATATAACCAGCATCTATTTGGTTCTTGATGCAAGAGGTAGTAGCAACAAGGGCTTTGAAATTAGAGAGATACTGTGTAATCATTCTATCTTGATACATAGGCAAAAAAATTTCCACAGTCATATCCACTTGCTCAATATCGATAGGTCTACCATTTGAGAAGTCTTCTTTCTTCTTTTAGTGATGAATGATGAGAAAGTTTCCGTAGGGCATTGCTTAGTAGTTTTGAGGTCCTTTCTTATAACATCAATCTTGATGTTATAATGGTATTGTTTTAAAAAAATGTTAAAAATTGATTTCCATATCTACTTTTGAGAATCATCCAGATTGATAAACCAGTGGAGTGTAACACCAATCAAGAATTGTTGAAACATTTAAGCCAGGAGCTCACCATCTAATCCCAATGGTTGGAAAGTTCCATCATAAATCTTAAGATGGGTCGTAGAGCAGGTAGTCCCATCAAACTTCTCGATGTGTGGCATTTAAAAGTTGGAAGGTAGCATTGCATTAGGGTAAAGGCTAAGAGAGGTCACATCCACTACATCATCCCTTTATTTTTTAATGGACTTCAACATTTTCTCCATTTGCTATACTTTTCCATCATTGTCTTAAGCAAAGGGTGTTCAAAGGTCACCTTTGGGGAGACAGTAACGGTAGGGTTAGCTTATGCACTCATAATGGGAGGGATTATCTGAACCTCGAGTTCCTTTTCTTTCTCACCAGAGGCGAAAACTTGATTAATAGGGGTATGAGGCAATGTGTTAGAAGCAATCATTGTTCAGACCTCACCCAGTATAGATTCCCTAATAAATTCTAGCTTCTCGTCTTGTTTCCTCATGAAGTTAGTCAGCAGTACAATAAGATCATTAGATGGGGCAGCAACAACATCAACATTGATGGCAGTAGTATTGATACATTCTTGGAATTTTGAGACATATTGACCTTTAGTAAACAAAATAAAAGGGTATCATCATTTGGTGACACAATCATGATAGACATGGTTCAAAGTGACACACATTGGGTAGGAGAAGTTGGTTTGGGAAGTTTGAACTTGTCCAAGTTCATGATGTCATGATGCACATATGCATAAGTCAAAAAGGTTTTATGATGACAAACCAATATCAAGATTATGGTTCATGGGGCCTTAAGGAAAGTATCTATTCATTATAAGAAGTTTGGTGGTTTTAAGGTTATCTAGTGACTAGAGGTGCGGTATACCTAATCACAAGTGAATCCAATAGATTCAAATGGGTCCAACAATACATGCAACCTCATTATCTCAATTAGCAAGATTAGTGAGTATGCCTGGGGCTGGATGATTTTGCTATCAATGAGACAGTCCTTCGAAAGGAAGACCACTTGAAGTTACTTTCTATTCTTATTTTCCTATAGATATGGGAGTATTTGAAGTGATGTATGAAAATTGTCCAAAATGTTTTACCCAAGAGATATTTTTTACTAAAAATAGTCTTCATTTTAATTTTTTTTAGAAAACTTAATTTAATCCCCAGTGGAGTCACCAGCTGTGAGGCCCTCGTCTATTCTAACTTCTACAGGCCTCAAGATTTATTTTGCTTGAGAAAATCACCTTCCTTGAATGGGATTGCGCATTTGTAGTTAATATGTGTGAAGTCCCACATGAAAAAATCTCACTATGATCCATTTGGTGTAAAGTGCATATGTGTGTTCTAAGTCACCAATTAGTTCTTTAGGAAAATATTATTTTCATGGTGATTAAGAAAACAATTTGATTTGACTCTAAAATAATAATTTTCCACAATGAAAAAGATGCTTTTGTCTATTAACCAAACCCAGATTTGAAGACCGTAAATTTAACTTTAAAATTAGTTCATGAAAAAGTTAATTTTCCACTTTAGACTTTGATAGTTTGGTCTCAGTTTAAAATATTAGTCTTCATTTATGCATCTATAAGATAATATGATGCATGAAACAAGTATATAACAGATATAGGCATGATGTATGACTAGGAATAGTATGAACAACAATTATATAATGAGTGATATAAAGTAAAGAAAAAGTGATAAATAAAGGAAATAAATAAAATGGATCTCTTCTCTAGCCATTGCGGTACTAAAAAGGGCACACATCTCTAGTAATAGAAAAATAAAAAAATATATATAATGAAAGAAATAGAAAGGATAAATTACATCACAAAAATAATAGATTTGAGGGGATCCCTCTTCAAGTCATATGGCATGGGAATAGCACACATTCTCCTTTAGAAAAAATATGGAATAAAATAACAAATATAACGATAATATGCTCACATAAAAATAGTTAAACAAAATGTATAAAAGTAAAAAAGAAATAGCAATAAAATAACAAAGTAAAATATAGAAATGGAAAATAACACAACAAATACAATTTCAAATACAACATGATAAAATAAAAACAATCTTGGAGTTGGGGCCATTATTGGATTCGATGTTCTAGCATATCCCTTTGAATGGGAATCAAACTCTCATTGTTCTCCCTTCTAGCGAATATGGGTTTGCTTGATAAAAGTGGGTTGGTTCAGAAGCTAATAAGTTTTTAGACATGGAAAAATAATTAACCTAGTAGGCTATTAATCAATTTTAATTTTGATTTTTGAAAAAGTGATTTTTTTATTATGTTTTCTAGTCAGGTTCAAGAATATTAAAAATTGAAAGTTGAAATTGAAAGGTTCATAATTTTGCCTTAGCTTTTCATCGGTGAGGAACGGGCGGCACGAATGGTTTGACAATGCTAGTAGTGTATGCCCTAGAACTTATACTCAACATATGAATGTAAATGAAAACCTAACTGGCTTTAGTATTTATGTTCTTTAAATGAAAATATTTCTTTTACCAAATGTATATATGTCCCCTAAGTATTCTGTAAGGGAATATATTCTCAAAGAGTTTGAGAATGTGAGTGATAGATTGCCCTTTGTCAGATACTTTAAAGGTTGTTCATGGTCATAGGATTATTGATAGGGACATCATTATTCTGAAAGATCATCACCTCTATTGTCATCCATGATAAGTATGAGATACTTATTGATATGGAGGTAGTGAGTCTCATGCTA
>CAOJBK010975346.1:0-14760 GCA_948294925.1 Codiaeum variegatum | reverse complement strand
AATTTATTTTATAATTATTTATATTAGTATAAATAAAGCATTGGGACACAGATTGGTAGCCACATTCATGACCAAGTTGGGTGCTTACATGCATCACATAGCACAAATTACAAAATGTGTGAACAGAGCATATCCTTTTCTCCCCTTTAATGTACTGGGTTCAATTTATACTAATGTACTAAAAATAAAGTGTTCTTTATTTTGATTTAAAAAGAACTTCAGTCTCAATTTCTTATGGTATTTATATGCCTATTTGCCTGTTTTGAGAGTTTGTAAATAAAGTTGTGAGATTTTAATAATTGAATTATTGTATTAGACATAAAAATTACATCACAATTTGAGGCATGTTGCTTCCTCAAAGTTCCTGATGATCAAAAGTGAAATGCTAATGAAATTTGCAGAGTTGGCCACCACTTGATTACTACATGCATATTTTCTTTTAAAGATTGTTTTGATCTTCCTAACTCTCGGGATGCCTTTTTCTTTTTTTTTTTTTTTTTGCAGGTGATGTTGAATTCAAGTATTTTTTCTTGAGTAAGTAGAAACAAAGCCAAAATGAAATGGTTCTTAGGAGTTGATGAATTTTTTTTGGTGTTGTGACACTACTGCTCTTTTATTATGTTATTAAATTAGACATGTTAATGCTTGAAGTCAAAGGTGTAACTTTGAACGTAACTGCATATGAACTTCAGCTGTTGGCATAGCCAAATTAATATAAATGATTTTCCATTATAAAATTTGTTATTGGAGCAGATGAATAATGAATTCTTTAAAACGTGTTATATGTTTGCATCGTTAATCTTTAGGCGATTGTATAGTAAAAATGTTTCTATATTTTTAATGTTTTTACATTTTTCTTTTAATATTTAATATGTCAAAATTAAGATAAAAGGGTGTTTTTCTAGTTAATAGTATATAATAAGAGTGTTGTGGCTTATTGATGGTAATTTTGAAATTTCAGTGAAATTGGATATCATGTCTCAGTATAATATAAATATAAAGATGAAAAAACGTATTAACAGTGCAATTGGAGGACTTAATTGTCCACAATCTTTTTATTTAAAGGGTAGCATAGTCTTCTTAACTTCTTGCTCATTAAGTAACGCCTTCAAATATTTCTTCAACTTTTGGCCTTGTTTGGTCTTTTCTCTTAATATTTGAAGGATGGCTTTTCGCTCCTCCTCGCTAGACCCGACTTACAAAACGACCACGTTTTGCTTAGAGAACTAGATGAGGAAGGAGTGCCCATGTAAATGAGTGTGCCGCTTTTGATGGAAGATAATGTTTTTTCTTAAAAAATGTAGTTATAGTTATCCAGTAATATAAGAACATAGATAAATATTGTTAGGTTGGCTAAGCATTATTTTCTCTATATTGTTTTTCTTTTTTCTAACAAAGAGATTATTCTACCTAATCTTTTTTTTTTGTTGGTTTTTAACTGAAAATTATTCAATCCAATTGTTGGACTCCATAATTTTGGTTGATGATAAACAGAGTTTAAAATATAGATAAATTAATTATTTTTGCATTCTTTCTTGCTAATTAACTACATGGACATAAATTATTTAAAAGTTCAATTTATTATGCATAATATTTTTATTATCATTTGTTATATTTTATTTTTAAAATCATACAATTTTTCAAAAATTCTTTAAATTCATACAAAAGCGAATGGATAAAAATAATTGTAATTCAATGTATAAAAAAGACATTAACTGTATTATCAAGAATTATATAAGTGTTATGTTAAAAAAAGGATTATATAAGTGGGTAACAAATTTAAATTTTCTTTTCATTTTATGATTATTATTAGATTTATAGCATAATAAAAAAAGAAAATAGTTAATTTTTGAATTTTAATTTACTTTACAAATCAGAACAAAAAAAATTATACTACTGTATCTTATTTATATATGAAAATTATTTTGGATAATTTATATGAAAAAACGCAGCATTGCACGGTAATCCTGCTACTAAGGATATGATTTTGGATTTGGCTTGTAGCCAAAAAAAGAAAATCGTTTGGATGTAAGGGGTTTATTAAATCAGAACCGAACCGATGAATAATCCGAGTTGAATTCTCGGATCCTCTCTTCAGCTTAGCAAATTCTAGGACCGCCCTGTGGTTTAGGGTTTTAGGTGGCTTAACTCTGTCCACCACTTTGCCTCGCTTTCTTTCTCCTTCTCTCTCTGTTTCAGAAATTCCAATTATTGCAGTGCCCTATTGGTCATGTTTAGGTAAGTTCCAGAAACCAATTTCTTTGAATTGATTAGTTTCAATATTTATGTTTTTTTTTTCAATCGTTTTGTTTCTGTGATTGTTAACTTCTAATGGCGAGAGGCCCTGTTTCGTCTCTTTTTCGAGTCTGTGCATCAAAAAACAATGTTTGTAGGGCTAGACTTTTGTTCTCCAATCAAAATTTCCATTCTTTTAGACAATTTAACGGCTGGGTATTACAAAGTTATCGATTAAGTCCCCCTTTTGATGTTGTGCCGTTCCGTCAGTTCTCTACAAGTTTTTTACACATAATTCATTCTCAGTTGCCCTCAAAGAACATAAATTTTACCTTTTTAAGCCGGCCATTTTCTTCATCAGCCCAAGATGGGGATAGTGAGAATAGTAGCAGTATGAAATTGGAAGGGAATAATAGTGTAGATTATGCAGAAAGTGTTAGTTTTGAATGCGTTTATGAGAATAGGAATGAAGATGAGATTATTAAAGAGGAACATGTACAATTTCGTGATCCAGTACAAGTATATCGTGAGCTTCGTAATGCTGAAAAGAATGATAAGTTGAGATGGTCTGATTGGCAGATATTGCAAGAAATATTCTCTTACTTTGCAGTTTCTGGGTGGGCTGCTAATCAGGCTCTTGCAATTTATATAGGCATGTCATTTTTCCCTATTGCTGCTAAAAGTTTGAGGGATTTTTTCTTCAAGAAATGTTCTTATGAGCTTGCTATGTACTTGGTTTCACTTGGTCCTTCTGATGCTGCTGTTAGATTTCTTTTTCCTATATTTGTTGAATATTGCATAGAAGAGTTCCCTGATGAGATTAGGCGATTTCGGAGTTTGATTGATTCAGCAGACCTTACAAAGCCTCACACATGGTTTCCTTTTGCACGGGCAATGAAACGGAAAATTATATATCATTGTGGACCAACAAATAGTGGAAAAACTTATAATGCACTGCAGAGATTTATGGAAGCTAAGAAAGGTGTATATTGCAGTCCACTTAGGCTTTTGGCTATGGAAGTTTTTGACAAGGTGAACGCCCATGGGGTATACTGTAGCCTTCACACAGGGCAAGAGAAGAAAAATGTTCCCTTCTCAAACCATGTGGCTTGTACTGTGGAAATGGTATCCACTGATGAACTGTATGATGTAGCTGTTGTTGATGAGATCCAGATGATGGCAGACTCATTTAGAGGTTATGCATGGACCAGAGCATTGCTTGGTCTCAAGGCTGATGAGATTCATTTATGTGGAGATCCCAGTGTTTTGAATATTGTTAGAAAGATCTGTTCGGATACTGGTGATGAATTGGTTGAAAACCATTATGTCAGGTTCAAGCCATTAGTTGTTGAAGCCAAAACTCTGTTGGGAGATCTAACCAATGTTCGATCTGGGGACTGTGTGGTTGCATTTTCACGAAGAGAGATTTTTGAGGTGAAATTTGCAATTGAGAAGCTTACAAAGCATCGGTGTTGTGTTATTTATGGTGCCTTACCACCAGAGACTCGTAGACAGCAAGCTAACTTATTCAATGACCAAGATAATGAATTCGATGTGCTGGTTGCAAGTGACGCTGTCGGGATGGGCTTGAATCTCAATATTAGAAGGGTAGTGTTTAACAACCTTTCAAAGTACAATGGTGACAAGATTGTTCCAGTTCCAGCATCACAGGTGAAGCAGATTGCTGGTAGAGCTGGCAGGAGAGGAAGCCGTTACCCAGATGGACTGATAACCACCTTGCATGTGGAAGATCTGGATTACTTGATTGACTGTTTAAAACAACCTTTTTCTGAAGTAAAGAAAGTGGGTCTGTTTCCTTTCTACGAGCAAGTTGAATTATTTGCGGGGCAACTTTCTAATGTTACTTTCCCCCAGCTGCTTGAAAAGTTTGGTGAAAACTGCCGACTAGATGGGTCATATTTCTTGTGTCAGCATGATCATATCAAGAAGGTTGCAAATATGTTGGAGAAGGTTTCAGGGTTATCTTTGGAAGATCGTTTCAACTTTTGTTTCGCTCCAGTTAATATTAGAGATCCAAAAGCGATGTATCATCTTCTGAGGTTTGCCTCCATGTATAGTCAGAAGGTCCCAGTTGGTATAGCAATGGGCATGCCAAAGGGATCTGCTCGAAATGACACAGAGCTCCTCGATCTTGAAAGTAAACATCAAGTTCTTTCAATGTATCTGTGGTTGTCTCATCAGTTCAATGAGGAAACATTTCCATATGTGAACAGAGCTGAGGAAATGGCATCAAAAATTGCTAATTTATTGGGTCAATCTCTCATCAATTCTTGCTGGAAACCTGAAGTAAGACAGGCAGGGACACCAAAGCCTGAGAAAAAGGATGAAGGTTACCAAAGGCCTATGTCTCTCATAAAAAAATATAAAGAGTAAGTTATTGACCAACAAAAACTTATTAATGTTTCATATTGCAGTACTCTTGCATTTGGTTTCAGTTAACGCTATGCTTTGTTACAAGTGTCAATTCTGTTATCTTTGGCAGCTGAAATCCGTATCCTTTTATTTCTACATTTGTTTTTTACTCGTATAACATGCTGACTTATGAGCTACAATAAAAGCAGATTTCTCTTAAGTAAATCAATTATACATCAATGTTGCAGGTCTTAATTATTGTAATAATAAACTTGGCTTGTGTATATGTGTTTTAGATATGATGCTGTTGATTAAATCCTGGGAACCTCATGTTTATCATATTGCAGGAGAAAACAAGAGAAAAATTCGCTGCAGGAATGTTCAGAGAAGGTAGCAGCATGATGAATCTTGAAGGTGCTCGCTCTATACTCCAGGAGGAGATGAGTGAGGCTCTCAGGTGGTTAGATCCCCTTCTTGGTGATGCTATCTTCTCTTTTTTACTTCATTCTCTTCCATGTGCGATCAATTTTATGCTATCTGCCTATTTTCCAACTTATGTTACATGATAGGTGGGGTTCCTGTCAACTGGAAATATGCAGCCAAAGGACCTTGGTTGGTGAACAACTTGGTAACCATTTGATTTGGTTTCTGTATGGTAAAGACAGGAACTTCTAGCTGGTTTTGCTGAAAAAGGCTTGTATACTGTGTCAGTGAGGAAATTTTTACTTGGCAAATTTTGACTCAACTAGGAGGTTACTGGTTAATAACTTTTTTATGGTTAAAGTTTGTGTTAACTTCCATGAATATATGCTATGTTGTAAAAAGGAGCAATAAACAAATTCAATAACAGATCATAATTTTATTTTCTTGTAGCATTCATAGCATTTTCTGAATATTATTTATTATATTGTCAGGATAGGTTGTTTATCGAAAAAAATAACAGTTCATTCTAATACCAGTATGGGATCTAATTTTTGTGTATGCTTGCTGTTTTAGTATCAACAACCAAAGCTTAGCCAAGAGAAATTGCAACCAAACTACTTGCTACTATTTATTAAATTAAAGGAATTACTTTGGGAGAAAAATCCAAAATCCACGGCATCTGTAAGCTTTTAAAGCCTTTCAAGTATTCTTCAGAAAGAAAAATGCAAGTCATCAACCTGCCTTCAAGTTAAAACCATTAGATTTTTCTCTCATTTTCACCATATAACCGAAAGAGAGGCCCGTTAATGACATCAATAGTTAAGGGAGGCATGATGAAAGAACGGTAAGGATGGAAGAAACACACTTTTAGCTAGGTCGGTGACCTGAATATATATACTTTCCTTTAGAACATGCAAGTACTGCCAATAATAATAATAATATTAATGTCAAAGAAGAAAGAGAAGCATTCAAAAAAAAAAAAAAAAAGAAGAGAGCGGGGGGAGGGGGTGGTGGGGTGTGGAGGGGGATCTGAAGTAGGCCATGATTCACATACGAAGAGGAGTCAACACTCAAAATGGAGGTAAGTGGGATACACAAGTACAGAAAAACCTATGTAGGAGATTATACATCATTATCATGAGTATGTAACACGGGTTTCTTGAACAGTTTACTGTAGACAAAATCAGTAAATTGGTAAAAGAGGTGGACAGTTTGACAAAGGCAAAGCATACTTACAAATTTCAGGCGACCAGTTTTCACCCCAAAAGAATAGCAGAAATTTTTTAATCAGTTTGGACAATTTTTCAAGCAAGAGGACTTCATAAGCCTTTTCCTTTTTCTGGTATACATCAGTTAGATCATTCTTACCACTTACTCCGATGAACTCTCTTCAAAATGCCGCAACTCCACTCCTATATATACAGAGAATAGCTGCGAAAAAAATATTCAATCACCTGTTAAAGGACATCTCTCTTCTTTGACTACAATATAAAAGAGACATCATACAGCAAATGTAAGTTAAAGGAAATGGCAGGACGAGAGAAAAAAATTGCCAAGCATGGTAAAGAAAGAGAACTTTTTTGTATTTCTTTTTTGTGGGCCTTACTTTCTCATGAAACCATGAGGAAAAGGTGAGAACTGATTGATGCTGGATGTGTTGAATGCGGTCTTACAGTTTTCAGGACATAAGATCAAACCAATTTTCTCTACTTTGACATCACAGACCACACATTTGTGCTCAAATTCACTGCCCAACTGCATGACTTGCAGTTTACAGTCAGCACACCACAAGACGTGTTGGCATGGAAAGTTGGCACATAGCACCCTGCGCTGGTTGCACAAGAAGCACCTTCCTTGGACAATACTTGCCTTGTAATTCTGCAGACATCACCCAAACACAACATTCTTATTCCATGATGTTAACATAAACCATACTTAACAATTATATAGCACAAACTAAATGACACGTCTAAGCTTAGTTCAATCCTCACATCATAAAAGTCAAATTCACGAAGGAAGAAAGATGAATTATTCCTTTGTCTGGCAAGGAGTTCCAAAACCAAATGCTGTTCTAGAGGCTTGGGCCTCATTCCTTTAAACTTCTCTTCTATTTCACCAACAAAACCTCCTGTCCCACTATCAGATTCACGAAGAAGCCATGGTCGAGCATGAAAGATTTCATCTCGTTCCAAAAATTGAAGAAAAGTTGAGTGCACTCTAACTGGTGTATCCTCTGGATTCTCATCAAACACCTGACTGGTTACCTTAGACATGTTACCAGTCAAGTCATTTTTCTCATTAGACACCATGGGAACCTCCTGAAAGCTCTTATTTTCATTAGAATCTCCATTACTGCTGCACTCGATTTCATGAGAAGATGAGGTACATAGCTTTAGAGGTTTGAGTGGCTGACAGCGAGGCTTCGGAAGGCTAGGCAAAAGTATCATGTGATTTGTAGGTTTCTGTTTGCCTATCGGGACAAACTTAATTTGACAAAGGTCTGGAAAAGATCTCATGAAATCACTAAGCTTCAAGTATCCAAGAGAGGCATGGTCCAATTCGAGGCTAAAAGCAGCCCTGAAATCAGCTTTTAGAGATGAGAGAGCATATTCACCGCCATCCCTCTTTGCTACCTGTTGTAAGAAGTCAGGAAGCCACTTTTTGAAAGTTTTAAGCCATGTGGGCAACCGTTCCTTGTGAATTTTAGATTCAATAGAACATGCCTTTCTTTGACCACAGATTAATGTATCAACCCAAGATGCTATCCGAGAATTATTATCTTCTCTAGTTTTACGACTAGGCGTTTCTAATTCTGTCTTTTCACAAGGCAACTGTGCATTGAGCACGTCCACTTTTGCCTTTACATCAGATGTCTGCCAATCGGCCATCTCCATTGTATTCTTCTCTCTTTGTTCTTTTAGTAGATGCTGGTCACTCTGTTGTTCATGTTGTAAAGGTGACTTCTGAAGCTCCGCTAGTAAGAACTTTGGAAGTGCACCTTTGATCTCAATTTTCTTTCCCATAACAGAAACATAGTTTGCTTCAACAGCTGCTGCTACAGATTTCTTATGTTTAAAGGTTACAAATCCAAATCCTCGAGATTGTAGCTTGTCTCCTAATTGAGCTCCAACAATTTTGGCATCGTCAACTGAACCAAATTTCTCTTCAAATAATTTGTGCAAGAACTCTGCTTTGGAAAAGTGAAAGAGGATAAAACCCATATAAAATATGACAACAAATGTAAGTTCTTAGGTTTCTTCACTCAGCAGTGAATGATTAAGGTTAATATGATAAAAATGTAATTGATAAGAATTAAGATATGTTTCTAACCAGAATCCAGAGAAGGAGGTAGACCAGTTACGAAAATTTTACGTTGAAGGTTAGTTGTACAGAGTGAATGATTGAAGTTTGCTCCATGCTTCAACTGCCTAAGTTCCTCTCTAGCATGCACATAAAAGCATTTGCTGCCTCTAATGCATCCTGTAGGAGATTCATAGTATTTGCATATATCTGTCTTTGTAGTCGGCGAAGTTCTATTAACCACAAGAGGGAAAAAAAAGAAGAAGAAGAGTAGATTAAAAAAAAAAAAGAAAAAATGAAACCAGGAAGACAACGTATTGATTTGTGTGTATAAGCTACAAAATTACATCTTTGAGTTTTGAAGGGCTTAAAAAAGTCTTCACCTGCTTGTGGCATTGCCTTCATCACTCATGGTCAAAAGCTCTTCAGAAGTTTCTGCTATCACCTCATCTCCTTGTAACCGTGCAGTATATCTCTGTCGAATGGGAAAAGCACAATTGACTGCACAACCACCATAATTCTTTCATTATTCATTCTGTAGTAATAAATTACTTAAATGAGTTTAGGATTTCAACTTACTAAGACTAATATTTATTGGGTTAAGCAAGCAACGCATCTCCTGTGACCCTGCCAAGTCTACTGGTCTTTGCTTGCTATGAATTATGAGAATCAGAAAGATCACCAAAAAGAAAGCATTCAGGGTTTAAGGACCAGACCATCACCTTATCCTTCCACCGAAAGGGAGAGAGAGGTGGGAAGGGAGGCATTTTAAGATACTAAAAAGACATCAATGCACTAAATGTAAGGTGATAGTAATTTCTAACCGCAAATTGAAGACGTCGGTGCTAGCTCCCCAGTGCAAAAGAAGCTCAGCACAGTCCTTACAATCATTCTTCACTGCAAAAAATAGTGGAGTTTCTTTTGTTTCTGTTTTAGAGTTGACACAATCTTGGTCTTCCAATAAAAGAACCTATCAACACAAAATCAGAGAAACCATTAGGGCTTAACAGATTCTAAATTTCCATTAATGAAACACCTGTATATGTTGAAAAAAATGTATTGACAAGCTAGTAAATAATGGAAAATAAAATTCTGAGAAAGGTATATATATACCTTGAGTGCTTGCGAATTCCCATTTGCAGCTGCAATATGGACTGCAGTTAGCCCCAATTTATTTCTCTGGCTCACTCGAGCACCATGTTTCAGCAGCAGCCACATAATCCTGAAATTAGAAGGGAGTTTGAATAAAAGGGTAGCTAAAAGTTGATGCCAAATGTATGCTCGAATATGCAAATGCATTTGAGGAGGGAGAGAGAAAGAGCAGAGACTTGATCTGCTGAGGACATGATCCCTTAGAAGTCTTCAGGCACCAGTGAAGAGCAGAGTTCCCTTCAGCATCCACATCATTTATGTCCATGTTAGTCTTTACAAGCAGTTCAACAATGGCTTCATCTAGAGCCTGTGGAATGACAAAAGTCCAAGTTACATATTGCACCAACAAAGAGAATAAATGAACATTCCTAGAAACATGATTTATTGCATTTCTTTTATTGGTTTTCTAAATCATTGATACTTCATTTTCCTTATTTCTCTATATATTTCTGTCTAGGCTATTATGTTATGAGATTGTTTATTCAGTATAGCAACTGATCAAGTTCAAAGGTCTATGCAGAGTACAGGATGACATGCTGCTTACAAGCTGAAAAGATAAGATTCATAATCAAAGGTAAAAATGCTGGAGTATGATATGCTTTGCAAATGGCGTATGACAGTTGCCAAAAAAATAAATGTTTAAAAACTCAGCTCCCCAATTTTGTCAAGCGAACATTTTTTTCATTTGTACACATCCTTGTTTCCTTCATCATCCCATGCAAACATGCAAACACATTAAAAGATGTATAACCACACATATATACACTGATAGCACAATTTTCTAGTCCTAAATTTTGACAAATAAGCAATTAATGAACATAATATGTGGCTGCTAAATTTCGGTGGTTTGTTAAAAAAATCAAAGCAAAGATTTCTAATTTTGCCCATGTTCTTGTTTCCTTCACCATTCCTTGAACACACATAAATACATGCATAACCACACATATACTAGCAACATAATCTTCTAGTCCTAGATTTTGATATACAAACAATTTTTGAAGACGAGATGACTTCTCTGGCTAGCACTAATATCACTGGATTATTTTTTCTTCAAATAATTACTATGGTTAGTAAAAGATATAAATTTTGAATGAAAAGCACTATCCCACCAGCAGTTTGAACTGTCCTGAAAGTGTTCAAACACTATAACAAAATTAATCAAATAAGAAAATCCAAATAAGACGTTTATATATATATATATATATATATATATATGACTTAACTATTAAATTATGAATAATATTAGAGAAATAAAATATAAATTGAATTTTTTTTATTATAATTATTTTTAAAATAATGGACATAAATAAAAATAATACTTTTTTTAAAAAAATGATTTATTTAAAGTGATTTATTTGATTTATTTTGTTGTGATATTGTCATTTTTGCAGCAAAAAATACAAACAACTGGCAAATTAATATATTCATAGGATATATATATATATATATATATATATATATATATATATATATATATATATAATAAAATTTTAAAAATTATTGTGATGTGAGAGACCTAGTAATGAGAAACTTCTAGTTTCATAACAAAGACTAAAGACTAAAATGTGTAGCCAGCCATAAAAGAAATTATACAAGTAATAACTAGTTCTAAAAGTAAATAAATTAAAATTTTTAGTGGCAAGAATAAGAAAATTTATATCATACACAATCTCCTGAGTTTTAGTACTTTGTCCTCTGCATAAATGGGACAGCCAATAGTGCCCACAAAATTTCAATTTCGCTACGTCGCCAAGTACAACCTTTTCAAATTATTCGAATGGTATGGTCCTTTTTTTTTTTTTTTTGCGTGGTGCATGGTATGGTCGTTTGTAGTTTGTCATTATAAATAAATCCAAAAGCAGTTGGATATTGTGTAAGCACTGAATTCACTAAAGTGTCTACGTTTTAAACAATGCAATGACCATTAAAATAAACTTTTGTTAGGGCATCCATGTCTAATAATAATTCTAACGCGAAAATAGAATCAGCATGTTTATCACTTGTTTTTTTATAATTTTTTAGCAAGAATGTTCTTAATCTATCCATAATCAAAGGGAAAAGACTTTTCTCACCTGTGACGCCAAGATCAAGGCTGACGTCACCTTCTTGTCCGTACAGTTAGTTTGGGCGACGGCCCCGAAAAGCTGAAGCACCTCGATCTGGCAAAGCAAAAGTTTTCTTTTGCCGGTGCTCTCGCTCTTGCTCGGTGCAAATTTCTGACTACTGCGGCCGAGTCTTAATGCCTCTCTGATCACACACTCGTAAACTGTGGTTTTCTCTTTGGCACTTAAAACAGCACTTTGCAACTCTATAACAGATTCATTTACTTTCCGTGCGGCCACTACTAGCAGAGCAGCTAAATCGACGACGCGCCCTTCTATGGCACTAGCATAAGCCACCTCGTCGATTTCCTTAGTTTTCTCACTAAGAAGCTTTATAGCGGTCAAATCCTGTAGAAAGAATTTATCAAGCTTCTGATTTGACTTCATTTGACCTGAAACTTGCTTTTCTAGAAAAATATGCTTTATTAATGAATTCCATATGCGCAGTATGTTATGCGCTGTCGTTTTTTTAATGACTTTCTAAGTAATCAAACAAAACAAGGCTTTCCATACCTTTTCACCAAGCTGAATTACCAAGTCTTCAATGGAGTGATCAGCCGGATTCCAAATCAAAGATGTTCTGAAATTGCAATAGCAAGCAAAAAGGCAAAAATTCTTTATCAAAAATAAAACACAAACGCTGCAACATTACCAAATAAAGCCAGTTTTCTTGTACACTGATTAAAAAGAAAAGCAAAACTTATACATTTCGATTCAAATAAAAAATGAAAACGACGTCTTTCTTTTGGACTTTACCTGGCTGTCGATAAGGACAGCTCCAGAGGAAGCAGTCCACGTCCGTCTCTTGTCTTAAGATCCGTACGCGCTCGTTTCTTGAGCAACATCTCCACACAACGTCCGGCATGAGCTTCAGCCGCCTTATGCAGTGGTGATATGCCAGAAGCATCCATCTCATTCACCAATGGCACGGTTCCTAGCTCGCCGTTAACCAGTGACGTAGCGCACTCCACCGCATCTAATGCGCAGCAAAGCTGAAGAAGCTTGGAGACAACTTCTCGGTCCAATGTGGAATCCTTGCTAGGATCAAGGAGATAGCTTGAGAGAGACATAAGCTGGACGCTGTTATCTTGTTTGATTGCGTTATTGAGACTCGTCTCGAAGACATGAACTTCTTTCTCAGAAGATTTCAAGCTTTCAAGACAGTAATCTTCATTTGAAGGTGCTTTTGCATTGTAAGGAGAATCGGCACATTTTGGCAGCGACTTGGAGAGATCCATAGGTGAATAGCTTTGCATTTCCTGGAAATTATTTTTAAATGGAAAATTTTCAGTACCTTTACAAGAATTATTTTCCTTCAAAATCGTGAAAACAGACACTAGGAAAACAAAAGTTTTTATCGACAATCATAATTTTCCAAGAAAATTTCAGAAAAGATGGCCTATAAGCAGTTCTTGAAACTTCGGATTGCCAGTAAAAGCAGGGACGAGAACGAAGCGTTTGAAATGAAAAATCACAGTTCATATTACCAAAACCATCTCCAAAACCCTAATTTGAGCTCGAAATCAATTTCAGATCCACCAGAACTCCTCAGCAAGCAAGCATTTTATCACTACCAGTACAATGAACCACTATGTAAAACGAAAGGAGAAAAGAACAAGAAAACCCTAAATTTCAGTACAAATCTCTATCCCAATCAGAAAATGAAAAAAGCGATCATTAGATAAAGAAAAGCAATCAGTTTTTGCTGGTTTATAATGGAACATAGTCTAATATAGACGATAATCGGAGTGAAAGCGAGCGAGCGTGTCAAGCTACTTATAGGAACGATCTGGCGGACTTTACTGTAGCAATCAAGTGGTTTTAATATTTTTCTAGGCGTCCATTTTTTATAGTGTCTAAAATACCCCTTCAAGTATTCAAATTTCATGGCTCAGCATATGAAAGTAGTGGGCAGTGCGGGAGGGTAGCTTACGGAGCAAAATGATGAAATGTTTTGGCTTTTGCCAATGAATGAACGAAGAAGCAAATGAACCAATGAGATGTTGACAGGTGTTCTAAGGTTTGCTAGCCGCAATATCAACCTTAATGGATGCATTCGGAGGTCTTTTCTCGAGGTTTCCTTTACCCCTTCTTTCCTAAACCTAAGTTAATTGGTACCCTAATTATTCTTAGGAGATTTTATTGACCGGACTCGGATCTCAGTAAATATTAGAATATCGGACAAAAAAACAGAAAAAATGACAGTATCAAATGAAAAATAACGAAAAAGGAGTAACACTTTTTCTCATTTTTCTTTGTCTTGTCCTCTGAACTTATCCATTAAGTAACTGTTAATCATTTTGGTTAATGTTTCATAAATTTTTTGAAATTAAAAAATTGAATAATATTGAATTTTTACAAAAAAAAAAATTACTGAAAAATTTTGGACAGTTTTTTCTGCTTTCGTTACGCGACTCTGTATTTACCCTTCAAGTGGTGGCTGAGCCACCCAATTAATGGTGCAAAATCATAGTTGTGTTATTGTTTTTGTTAGGTGCAAAATGCTTGAAAAATTGCTGAAAAAACGCTTTTCACTTTCGATGTCACAGGCCGTGACACCACTCGTGAAAGTTGGGTTTTTGCATGTCTATGAGAAGGATCAAGTTCCAAAGTGTTTGGGATATTTTCTAGGCCTTCAAGTAATATTTCTAATGAACATAATTGGAATTTGTGGTGAAAATGAGATATTCAAAATGCTTGGAAGTGATCCAAATTAAAAAAAAATTAAACACATAGATAATATATAAGTGTTATATATTGTTGTTATGTGTTTGTTATGGCATGTATGGATGATGATGGACTTTTAACGTAATGAATGAATTTATGGGGTATGTAATATTATTTTATTATATATGGGTTTGTAATTAAGCGTTTATTACTAGATTAGGTTTTATTCAAATTCAATGAGCTTGTGAGCTATCTTGTTTTTGTAATTTCGCCTTGGTATGCCAAGGATACGTGATGTACACAAGAGTTGTGGAGATGAAAGAGTACAAGAAGGGTTCAACCCATGAGATGCCTAATGGGAGCATAAAGACTAGGATAGTTCTTTATGCTTGTAATTTGATAACCTAATCAACCTAACTCATTCCTTGTGGCTAGGAAATGAGACCATAAGTCCATGATCATACCTATGTTTATTGATTTTTCATTTTATGAGATATGTATGAGATAT
>CAOJBK010975105.1:0-10942 GCA_948294925.1 Codiaeum variegatum | reverse complement strand
TTTTTTTTTTCATTTATTGCTTTTTACTTATATATTATTATAATTATTAAAACTAATTTTCTTATAGGCTGTGTTACAAAGTACCACAATGGATAAAGTGAGTGATGTTTCTGTGTATGTGAAGACACATATGAAGAAAGGTAGTAGGAAATAATGGGTGGACCATCGGGCAAAAGATTTTGGGGTATAATTTTTTATTTTATATTATATTCTTTAATAATTTTATAATATTTTTTTTGTTAAAATTATTGTTTAACACTGTTTAACTCCAAGAGAAATTGCTGATGCGCTTACAGGAGCTTGTCTCCCAGTTGTCGAGATCGCTGAGTTTGTCACCGACGAGACTGACACTCCTACAGAGCAAATGTCGCTGAATTTGGAGGGAATTCCTCCTGATATACGTCGTCAGGCGTATATGGAGACGATTCAGGCTACCCCAGATATGAGGATGATTTATGGGTTAGGCATTAGTGGGTCACAGTACTTTAGTTAATCTGACTCCTCACAAGGGGCCTCTGCTAGCACATCAGTTCATCAGCCAGCACAGTCAGCCCAAACAAGCCAGCCAGACCAGCCATTGTCTGAGGTGCAAGTAGGTCAAGTTGAAAATTTTCTCTTAAAAGTCTTGGATCTTATTGCTCAGAAAGGATGCGATGTAGCTGCAGGACTTCAAGAATGGAGACGACAACAACATCATGTGCAACATGCTCTTCCAATAGACCCTACTGCTGTCGCTGATCCATTACTCTCTGCCACGACCCCCGTAGTGCCCTCCGAGCCACCATCCTCTTCTGATGCCATGCATCTGTCGATCCCGGTGATGACAGTCAACATAGTAATTCAATTTAGATATGTTTAACAAATTTGAATATTTTATTGTATTGTATTGTATTTTAAATTTATTCATAATTGCTTTTAAAAATATAATGTTCAAATTAATTATATATATATATATATATATATATATATATTGTTGTTATTAATGTTGTAATTAGTGACGTAATTATTAGATAAAAAATTTTAGTATTTGTTACGTAATTAATGAATAATTTTATTTGGTCAATAAATTAGTGAAGCAATATTTTGGTTAGAAATGCATTTTTTTCGTCGCTAATGGGTTGTTTATTAATGAAAATATTACTGACCCAATAATTTAAATTACTGACCCAATAATTTAAATTACTGACAAAAAAATTGGGTCAGTAATTACTAATCCAATTTTTTGGTCATTAACGGATCAGTAATTAATTAAATACTGACCCAATATTCGAGTCAGTAATGTAATTTTCGGGGTCAGTAACGCGAGTTACTAACCTCGAATTAATTTTTACTGACCCCAATACGGGGTCAGTAAAAATTAAAATTTTTGTAGTGTTGATATGGCTCAGTAATGACACAGGCAGTTTACTTTATTTGTTGCATCTTTTCATAATGCATGTACATTACATATTTATGTTTCTTTTACTGCATCCATACTTGTTTGTGTTTTGGCAATGATGAAGAGCTTCCTTCCAATATCATGAATAATTTTTCTTCAAACATTGAAATATTTTATGTTTCATTGATACAGCCATATATATTTGAATTGCATATTTGATTGAATTATATTTCTTCTGAGCCACCATTTTATGTGCATTGGGCTTTGATGTGGCTTCTCCTCTGAATCTATTTCAATGTATTGAATTGTTTTATGGTGGGGTAACACTGATTTATTCAGTAATGTAGCCAAAACAATTTAATTGCATTCTTCATATTGAGACAAAAGCATCTGAGCCCACCTGTTTGCATTCTTCATACTGTTTTTAATTAATTTCTTTTTTTATGTTTTACAAATTATAATACTAACTTAATTTATTTTGATAAATGCAGACTATTTTGTGCTGTATTTTTTTAATATTTTGCAGTCTGAAAGCTTAACTCCAATATTCAATTTTTTTGCCTTTAACTACTGATTCAAATTGTAGCCAAGTTTTCTATAATTTGTAATCTATAGTTAGAACTTAGAAACTTAGTAAATTTTTAAGTCATTATTCGTGTTGGATGACTGTAATTAATACTTTACTTTATATTTTGCATTTAACTTACATTTTTTCCAGTATTTAATATTGCTAGTAATAGAAAATAACACTATATATAAAAAAAAATTATGATTTATTATAATTTTTTTTTATGTTTGCAAAATATTTGAACATCTATTTTTTTAGGTCTGGCCCATAAGACCCATATCCGAATTATCCAAACGGTTTAATTGATCCCTGAACAAAAAAATGGTTAAAAAAATTAGTTTTTTAATTTTAATGGTTTGGTTTGGTTTGGTTAATTTTTTTTAAAACAATGGATCGATCGGTTAATAAGTTTTCTTAGCTGAACCAAACCAACCTGCCTGACGCCTACCCCTAGTCGTAAGTTTGAATCTCCCCAAGCACATGTAGAGGGGAAGATTATTCTCTATTGTGTAGTCCATATAACTAGTCTATGTAAAAAAAATTCTAAAAATCTTAATACAAATCATAATAATTAGTTATAAAATATTCCTTTTTATTAAATAATATATAATAAAAGAGATTAAAAAATTAAAAGAATTTTGTATAAATAGAAATCTTATATTAATTTTAAAAAATATTTTTTATTAAATAAAAAATAATTTCTTTTGAAAAAAAAATGAGGCTTCTATTTATTTGGAGGTTCTAGGCTAATGGCTAGGTCCCTACATGTCAAAGCCGGCTCTAAATACTTATATCTTTGTATTCAAAACTCAATACAACCATCTCAGCATTATGTAATGGTTAGATACTAACATCTTGTCATCTATATTTTTAAACTTTTTTTTTATGCGTGGAGCAGTTCCATGTAATTTGAATAGAACTCTTTTAATTAGGTTGAATGAACCTGTAAAGACAGAGAAACAGGTATAAACCCTCAGATGGTCAAGTCGGTTACTCTATAAGAGTTGTGAGAAAGCTCTCAGAAATGGAGTGTGTGGCTTTTAGTGTGTGTTAAGCCGTACCTGAATGAGGTGTTTTGGAGGCTATTTATAAAGCTGAGGTCCTGTAACTGGGACACATGTCTGTTTGACCCCCTTTAAGTAGGACAAGTGTCAGCTTTAGGTAGTTTGCCTGTACCTTGATGGGATTATAACATGATCGGAGGGTTGCTGACTGATGCGGTTAGTCAGTCTTTGTCGGATGGGGTGAACCCTGAAGGTTGATGGGACGGATCTTTAGAGGTTCGGAGGTTCGAGGAGTGACTAGTGTACTCGTAAGGCTTATTCTAACTGCGAACCCTTAGTTGGTGTCGAACTATACTGGTGTAGGGTCTCGACCCCTAATTGGTGTCGAATTATATTGATGTAGGACCGTATCATGTTTAATATAGTTTTTATATAATTTTTAACATAAAATAAAATTTATAATATGGAATGATACCTTTAAAATTTCCTTCCTCTAGAAAATAAAATTCCCTCCAAAATTGACCTTCTCTCTCTTTTATAAACATTCATTGTTGTCCATGTGAACGAATATTGTTTATGCCCGAGCGGCTCAATCATAAATTTTTTAGATTATTTTAACAAATCTCTATTTAGGAAATGATTATCGGACACAATACAATCAAATAAACAATCTTTTTGATATTTTATATATTAATATCTAAAATTAGTACTGTCTTTTTGGGTTTTTTAAATTTTTTTTACTATCGAGCTTATAAGAGAAATACAAAATATAATAATAACGGATAAAATTCTTGTTGGGCTTCAGTTATATACTGATGGTTGTCAACTTCGTCCTAACGGGATTTGGTACTTGAAAAGTGATTGTCGTCATCGGGATGTAGGCCAATAGTCTTCACCTTGCTTGGTTATGGTTTGGTGTATATGTCGAGGACAGTCAACCAAAGTTGGTGAGATGTAGGTAGCTTCTGTAGTCACTCAGTTCAACTCCAGTCTGAAATTATTTTGGGAAGCAAGTTTGCTAAATTGAGTAGTGTAATATTAGATTTTTTTAGATTTGAGTCATTTCCTATCTATAGCACTATTCAAGGTTATTTTAGTCCCTAAAATGAGTAAAGTGGTGGAGACCATATGATGGGCCGCATGTCTTTCTTCATTTAAGCTCATTCATCCAATTTTCAGAGTAAAATGGGCATGTATGGCAAGAATGAGCTCGACCCTAGAAAAATCAAGTGTAAACAGATACATTGAAATTTCTTACGAGCTCCATACTTTGAACCTTTCCTTATTCATAAGCATTACATTCAAACTATAATTTTTAGGGAAACCCATCTACAATTTCACAAATACTAATATTTCATAATAATGATAATAAACCATTAAAATATGACCCATAACTTCATACGGAACACTTAGTATGCGTATATAACATTGTTATATAATAAAGAAAACTAATCATTTGAAGGCCAAACACAGAAATTATAATCATTTTCAATTCAATTTAATATAAAAATGGAAAATTAAAATTAATAGCGTGTATGTCATTATTTTTTTAAGATCAATTACTATTTAGTCCTTAGATTATGGTCAAACTTACTACTTTGTTCTCCGATTATGGAAAAAGACATAGCGAGTCCCTACAGTTTGACTCTATCGTTACATTTAGTCATTCCGTCCAAAATAGTGCGATTTTTGCAGTCGATGAGGATGAAATGACCTAAATACCCCTTTTTAAAAGAAAAAAAAAATACACCCGTTACTTTTTCATCTCTCTCTTTTAGTTTTTGAAGACTGGCTACCTACTTATAATGATTCCACAAATCTCACCAAGTAGAAGTAGCCTTCCTCATTTGAAGACTGAAACTCGATTGTAGGAATAACATATGAAGTTGAGGAAGTAGGATTTATCTCACATTTCAGAAGAGAATAATACTCAGGTATGTTGGGTTAAAATATTGTTATACATTGTTATTTTGGGGACTAAATAATAATTTGCCCTTATTTTTTCTTTAAAAATAGAGAATGGACAAGTCGGTGAATTACATGTGGCAAGTTATTGAAAAAAATGGTCATTCTTCAAACATCCTCTTGATTGAGAAAAAAAAGTTGTCAAATAAGGACTCAATTATTTATGTCAAAATTGAAATTCGACATGCTACTAGTTTCCATCTTGCACTATGTTTCTTTGGCTATTAAATACCAAGCAATAATTATATATTTTGACAAAAATTAACAAATGAAATTGGATTCTAGTATAACGGTATATCATCTCATAGTGAAAATCTTTATTAAATTGATAAAATAAAGGACTAGTCTTGAAATAATAAAATCATTAAAAAAAATAATGAGAACAAAGAATTAACTCAAAAAGTGAAGTTTCATTCTATCTATACTAGCTACTAAAGCATAAGTCACTAAAAAATAGTTTTTCTTGCTCAATTTCTGCAAAAAAAAAAAAAACCTCATAATAAATTTTTATTATTATTTTAATAGATTAGTAGATTTTGTTATGATAATTTGGGAATATTATGATTAAATGTCTTTCCTTATATGTGTATCTATTATAATAGGGTCTTATTTTATGGTGAAATTTTCAAAAATATTGCATAATTGATTTTGAAATATATTCATATTAATTAAATAATTTTTTAGTTTTTCATATACTAACTTGTCTAATTAGGTTTTAAAAATTTTTTAAATTAAAATTTGAGACCGTTTGAAAGATTTTTAGTGAGTCAATAACATTTCAAATCTAAATTTTGATTTCACTTATAATTTTTTTATTAAAAGTTTGTCTCATATCTTTTATTATATTCTTATAAAACAAATAATTAAAATAGATATTATAATAACAAAATGAATAATCCATCGATATCGTGGAAAGATAACATAGTTTGTATAAAGAAACTAATAATGTTAAATAATAGTTACCTCAATAATCTTTTTGTCAACTTCAAGTAATAGTTGTCAAAGTCTCCTTCACATCTTATTTTTTGCTTTGGTCTTTCTTAACTATGAATTTTAAGAGGTTAATCTAGTAGCACGATTTTTTGGATTAAGAGAATGGAGGAGTTGCTTTTAATTGAAAGGCTTGTATTCTTTCAACTGGGAAGTTGAAAGAATAGATATTTTCTGTGAATCTTTTTTTTTTAAATAAAAAATAAAAGATCATTACGTGGGTTTCACTTGTTAGTTGTCCTTTTTAGCAAATTAACCAATAAACAAAAGGTGAAAATATACAATTTGTATAAAAGGTTATGAAAAAAATGGATAAAAAGTATTAGATTTAGTAATTAGGGTGTGTATTTAATAGATTTCTTTTTTTTATATATACTTTAATTACATAGTTTGTTTTGTTAGGAAAATCTATGATTCTTTTATAAAGGGACAATGGAATTTAAATTTAAATTCATAGAGATTCAAATAGCATTAATTAAAATAAAATCTAAAATAGTAATTAATTCCATCAATTAGTAAAATTTAAGAGAATTAATTAGAATAAAAAATTAATATGATAATTTTAACTATTTTAATGAAGCTTAATTATTGCCCTTAGGATAATGGTAAAAAAAAGCCTATTTTTTATTTATGCTATTATTTAACCATAATTATATAGATATAAGTGAAAACATATATATGATATTATAGTATTAGTTCATTTCGATTGAATCTCTTACCTGTGACCTTCCACCTTTATCGATTGAAAGACTAGGATGAGTTTGAAACATAGCTAAAGATTTTAATATTTGATTTAGCATCATGACTCGTGAGTACATTATGTTAATAAATGAATATTTAAAATTATGATACTACTTATAAAGATAAAGTTTTTGAGAAAGGTAAATGAAGGTGTAAAGTGGATTTCATGTGAAAGAATGAGCAAACCAAAGTTTAATGGAGGGATGAGATTTAAGATTTTGAGAGAATTCAACAAGGCCATGCTAGGAAAAATGAGATGGAGATTCATCACGAAGCCTGAATTCTGTTGTAAAAAATAAAGTTATAAGTGCAACGGTAAGAAAACATAAAAGAAAAATCAAACAATCAAATTTAATTTGGTTTAGTCTCAACAAATCTATATCCACGACTCCTCACAAAAGTAATCCACTATCATCAAAGTGTAACTTTTTAACAGAAAAATTACAAATCCTCTTACATTATACTCCATCTCATATATTTAGGCGAAAGCCTCTCACACTTAAGCAAAAGCCCCACAGTCTTGGACAAAAGCCCCTTCCTTTTGGGCAAAAGTTTCATACGCAAAAGTCAAATAATTTTTTCTATAATTCTCATATTTATAATATTACTTATTATAATCTGAATCAAATAAGAATATCCACCAAAATAGAAATAACATTAAAATAGAAATTCTACCCCATAAATGAAATATTCTCCTGCACAATTAAAGAATATTTATAATGTAACGCTTGGCTCCAATCCAAATTATAAGAATTTATTTTTAAAAACATATGATTTCAAATTGAAAATGATACCAACACCTACATTTTTTTATGATAGTTGGTTACCTTACTCTAAAAATGGTAAGATAACTATCTCCCCTCTTCCAAATTTTAATGGTGCTTGTGTTTGTGATCTTATCGTCCTGGTCAACTTAAATGGAATAAAAAATTATTGTAAGTTTTAATAGAAAAGATAAAAAATTAAAAAAAAAAACTTATTTTGAAGATTCCTTTATCTGGTTTCTATTAGATTCTTGATAATAAAAAGGCATATATCGTGAAAAAGATGCGAGGAACTTTTAAATGTTAACTATGATCTATGGAAAAAGATTTGGACTCTAAAAATTTTACCTAAAGTTAAGAATTTCTTTTTGTGAGCCTGCACTAATTCAATTCCATCAGTAGTAATGTGCAAGTTAGTCCAATTCAATCAGTAGTGTCCCTTCAGTCAATAAATGTGCATGTTACTTCATGTTCTTTATGATTGTAGCCGAGCTAAAAATATATGGGTTGTCTTTCAATTGTGGGTTGAAAATATAGGTGATATATTATTTTTGCAGTGGATTGCTAATTTTATCTTATAAAATGATCTACATGCAAGCTAACGTTTTACTATCATTAATTGAAGCTTATGTAGAACAAGAAATGCTTAGATTTTTTGAGATAAATGAACTAATCAATTTTCAAAATTTAGGACTCATCAAGTCAATTTCTTCATCAATGGAAGAAAGCACAACTTATTTGTTTGTGTCATTTGCCTCCCTTTTATCAAAGAAGAAGACGTGGTTTGGCCCACACCTCCACATTCATTTATCAAAGTTAATGTAAATGCTTCCATTGATCGTGATAAATGACTAACAAGATTGGGTTGTATTGTGAGAGACGAATTTGTAAGATTTATTACAACTAAAGCAGCATTAACTGTTGGCAACTTTACCTACGAGATGCTAAAGCAATTAATATGAGTAGTGATGGAGCCACATTCAGTTGAGGGTGCATAATTTCACCCCCTTAACTTTTTGAAATCTCAATAATTGTATGTTAATTATAGGGATTTTAATGTTTGCACCCCTTGAAAATAGAAAGATGGGAGATAATTTATTTATAGTGTATGCCCTAGAGTTGTATACACGTCATGTGATTGTAAATATAAAACCCAACTACCTATAAGTATATATATTCTTTAAATGAAGTGTTCCTTGTATTAAATATATATATCCCTTAAGTATTCTATAAGGGAATCTATTCTCAAAAGTTTGAGAATATAAGTGACATATTGCTCTTTGTCAGATACTTTAAAGGTTGTTCATGGTCATAGGATTATTGATATGTGATGTCATTAATCCGGAAGATCATCACTTATGTTGTCATCCATGATAAGTATGAGATACTTATTAGTATGGAGGTAGTGAGTCTCATGCTACATACATGTGATATTGTGATAACATATGAACATACTCATGGAATGAGTAAGTTGAATAGTGAAGTTAGATGATGGATACATGGGTTTTTACCACTAGTTAATATCACACCATCTAGATCATGATTATGCATATAATATCTAAACTTGATGTGACAAGCTATCTAGCATATTGGTGACCATGATTTGTTACTGCTTTTGTATTGGTATATAGCATATAGTGGTCATAATCAATGATATGTTGGGATAAGTGATCTCCAAGAAAGGATTCAATAACTTGGGTAAACAAGGAAGGAATCTTATGACTTCTAATTATTCTTGATATGCAAATCCTTGGCCAGGGTGGAGAAAGTTCACTAGAAATAGTTTCTAGTAAGAACCAGATTTATCAAGTTTTTAAACTGGATAGAGGTCATATGATCTAGCATATAGGGTTTGACTATTCCATGACTTAGTTAGGATTGGGAATCATTAATAAAGGGATTCAAGTGCATGTTAATTATGATCAAGAGGTCTATTCAATGTTAAGGATATGATCAACGACATTTGTTTCTAATTAGGTAGTCATGATATGCAATGTTAGGTGTCACTAACGACTTATGGAACTAAATGTGAAATGGGAATTTCACATATTAGGAAAGAAAATGAGTTTTTTTTTATCCTATTGCTAATTAGAACATGAACATAATAAGTCACACATCATAAAGTAATTGCCAAAGTAAAGAAATAAAATTATATTAATAATTAATTAAAGAGTTTAACTAATTATTAATGATAATTAAATTAAACTTGTAATTAAATTTACAAAGAACCTAGCATGTCTTGAAGTTTAATTCATAAAGGGTTTATTTAAATTAAATCATAATTTGTATAAGATACAAATAAAAGAAGACTAAATTGAATAATTTGGACTAAATAATAATCAAGATTAATCATGAGATGATTAACTTAATTCATACTTAATGTGATAATTAAGGTGTGTAGAGATTCTCTTCTAACCTTGGTCCATTCGTAATAACCTTTATGAGATAAGGATATTATGAATTTTTTACTAAAAGTCAAGAGTTGACACTAGTCAACATTCCCAACATCTTTTCTTATTTCACTACATTGATTTAAAGAAAAGAAAATAAAGAAAGGTATGGGTATTTAAGTTTGTGGAAGACATCAACTTGATAATCCTTTTGACCATTTTCATTTCTTTCATTAGGATTAAGTTGAGAGAGTTTTCTAAGAGTTAGGAAATGGAAGATCTCAATCCATGTTGAAGATGAAGCAAGATTGGGGTAAATTGAAGAAATTTCTTTTAGTGTTCTTCTTCTTTTTCTTCTTCTTTTGATAATCTTATTTATGAGATAAGCAATATTACTTAATGGAAACGAAAAGGAGGATAAATTTCCTTCTAAGAATTAGAAGTGAAATTGTCCCAACCATCATCAAGGAGAATGCAATTGAGGTTGAAGAAGAGATCTTCAAGAGTTCAATTTCATGATCTTATTCGTAAGAAGAATAAGTCTTGATGATGGTGATCAAGAAAAGTCCAAAACAAAACTCTAAAATGATCTCAAGGATTAGAGAAGGAACTTGAACCAAAATTGGGCAATCGAATAGAGGAGGTTCAAGTAATTCAAAAATTCAAGAGAGGTCTAACTTTGATGATGCTTGGTGTGTTTCAAGCTAGATGCTTCACATTTGGGGAGCTTAATGAAGGAGGGCGAGAGGTATTTATGCTTATAACTCTATTTTGTTTACATTGTGTTTTGCTCATAATTGGAGAAAAAAAATCATTGTTGAGTTATAGTCCTGAATCTAGGTCAAGACAATGTTTCAAAGAGTTTAAAAATTTGCCTAAATCTACATTGTTAAAAGAATTTTAACAATGAACTAATGTTTGTTAAAAGAGTTGTAATAAAAAAAAAAACTCAAGTTTTCAAAAGTTTTTTCAAAATTAAAAAAAATCCAATTTTCGTTATTTTGTTTCTGCTGCCTGACTCGCTAACTCCTTCACAATTAAATGATGCTAAAATATAGAAGACACTATTTTTAATATTTGCACCCATTGACCTAGGGTCCTAGCTCTGCTATTGAGCATATGGGGGGGGGGGGGGGGGGGGG
>CAOJBK010974194.1:0-14309 GCA_948294925.1 Codiaeum variegatum | reverse complement strand
TTGTTAGTTTTTTTGGACTATTTTGTGACATTTCAACCTCAAAATTGGATCAAAGATTAATAATGAAGTCTTATGGATAATATCATGCCTAAATCTCAAAATCTTGCTCGGACTTCATTAGCGAAATTTTCTTAGGAGTACCATTATGGATTTCAGTCAATTTTGCACATTTTGGTTAAATTTGGTTTTATGGATTATTTTGTGACATTTTGACCTCAAAATGGAATGAAAGGTTAATGTTGAATACATAGCATCAATTTCTTGTTAAAAACTCAAAATCTTTCCTGGACTTTTTTACCGAATATTTCCTAGGAGTACCTCTAGAGATTTCAGCCAGTTTTGCACATTTGGGTTTTTTAATATTTTATGGAATATTTTGAGAATTTTTTACCTAAAAAAAATTGACCGTATGGTTAATATTGAATAAATACATTTAATATGATGCAACAAATTTGAAATTTTGTTCGGACGTCTAGACCGAAATATTCTTAGAGATACCATGAGGTATTTCGGCCAATTCTTCACAGTTCTGTTATTGCAAGTTTTATGGATTGTTTTGAGACTTTTCAACCTCAAAATATGATAATATATTAAAAATGAAGCCTTAGGAATAATTTTATGCCAAAAAACTAAAAACCTTGCCCGTACATTTGGAGCGAAATTTTCTTATGAGGTACCATTAGGGATTTCAGCCAATTTTGCACATTTCAGTTCTTGTTAGTTTTAAGGACTATTTTGAGACTTTTCAACGTCAAAATTGGATCAAAGGTTAATAATGAAGCCTTAAGAATAATATCATGCCGAAAACGCAAAATCTTGCTCGGACGTCTGGTGCGAAATTTTCCTAGTGGTACCATTAGGGATTTTGGCCAATTTTACACAATTCAATTATTTTTAGTTTTGTGGATTATTTTGACACAATATGACCTCACAATGAAATTAATGGTTAATGTTGAAGACATAGCACAAATATCATCTTAAAAACTCAATATCTTTCTCAGACTTTTTAATCAAAATTTTCCTTGGGGTACCACTAAGGAATTCAGTCAGTTTTGCACATTTATGTTTTTTAATGTTTTATGGCCTATTTTGTGAAATTTTTAACCTAAAAATTTGGAATGAAAGGTTAATCTTGAATCCCTACCTTTAATATGATGAAAAAAACTCAAAATCTTGTTCGGACGTCTGGACCGAAATTTTCCGAGAGGCACCACTAGGGATTTCAGTCAATTTGGCTCATTTTAGTTATTGTTAGTTTTATGGACTATTTTGTGACTTTTGAACCTCAAAATTGGATCAAAGGTTAATAATGAAGCTATATGAATAGTATCATGCCAAAATCTTAAAATCTTGCTAGGACATCTAGAGCGAAATTTTCCTAGGTGTATGGATTTCAACAAATTTTACACATTTTGGTTAAATTGGGTTTTATGGATTATTTTGAGACATGTTGACCTCAATATGGAATGAAAGTTTAATGTTGAAGACATAGCATTATTTTCATGTTAAAAATTCAAAATCTTTCCTGAACTTTTTTACCAAATATTTCCTAGGGGTACCATTAGGGATTTCAGCCAGTTTTGCACATTTGGGTTTTTTAATGTTTTATAGAGTATTTTGAGAATTTTTTACCTAAAAAAATCAACCGTATGGTTAATCTTGACTCATACCTTTAATATGATGCAACAAACTTAAAATTTTGCTCAGATGTTTGGACCAAAATATTCTTAGAGATGCCATGAGGGATTTCAGTCAATTCTGCACAATTTTGTTATTGTTAGTTTTATGGACTGTTTTGAGACTTTTCAACCACAAAATTTAATCAGAGATTAAAAATGAAGCCTTAGGAAAAATTTTATGCCAACAACTCAAAACCTCTCCCGGACATCTGGAGCGAAATTTTCCTAGGGGGTATCATTCGAGATTTTAGCAAATTTTGCACATTTCAGTTATTGTTAGTTTTATGGACTATTTTGAGACTTTTCAAGGTCAAAATTGTATCAAAGGTTAATGATGAAGCCTTAGGAATAATATCTTGCCGAAAACTCAAAATCTTGTTCGGACATCTGGTGCGAAATTTTCCCATGACCACTAGGGATTTCAGCAAATTTTGCACATTTCAGTTATTTTTAGTTTTGTGGATTATTTTGACACAATATGACCTCAAAATGAAATTAATGGTTAATGTAGAAGAAATAGCACTAATATCACGTTAAAAACTCAAAATCTTTCCCCGACTTTTTTATCAAGATTTTCCTTGGTGTACCACTATGGAATTCGGTCAGTTTTGCACATTTTCTATTTTTTTATAATGTTTTATGGCTTATTTTGTGAAATTTTAACCTAAAAAAGTGGAATGAATGGCTAATATTTAATCCATACCTTTAATATGATGCAAAAAACTCAAAATCTTGTTTGGACGTCTTGACAAAAATTTTCCTAGAAGGTACCACTAGGGATTTCAGCTAATTTTTCTCATTTCGATTACTGTTAGTTTTATGGACTATTTGGTGACTTTTCAACCTCAAAATTGTATCAAAGGTTAATAATGAAGCCTTATGAATAATATCAAGCCAAAATCAGAAAATCTTGCTCGAACTTCTGGAGCGAAATTTTCCAAGGTGTACCATTATGGAATTTAGCCAAATTTGCACAACTTATTTAAATTTGATTTTATGGATTATTTTGAGACATTATGACCTCAAAATGGAATGAAGGGTTAATGTTGAAGACATAGCGTCAATTTCATGTTAAAAACTCAAAATCTTTCCTGGACTTTTTTATCAAATATTTCCTAGGGGTACCACTAGGGATTTCAGCCAGTTATGGACCGTAAGTTTAATCTTGAATCCATACCTTTAATATGATGCAACAAATTTAAAATTTTCTTCGGACTTCAGGACCGAAATATTCTTATAGATGCCATTAGGGATTTTGGCCAGTTCTGCATAGTTCTATTATTGTTAATTTTATGAACTGTTTTGACACTTTTCAACCTCAAAATTTGATCATAGATTAAAAATGAAGCCTTAGGAATAATTTTACGGTCGGACATCTAGAGCGGCATTTTCCTAGGGGGGTACCATTAGGGATTTCGGCCAATTTTGCATATTTCAGTTATTTTTAATTTTATGGACTATTTTGAGACTTTTCAATGTCAAAATTGGATCAAAAGTTAATAATGAAGCCTTAGGAATAATATCTTGCTGAAAACACAAAATCTTGTTCGAACGTCTGGTGCAAAATTTTCCTAGGCCACTAGGGATTTCAACCAATTTTGTACATTTCAATTATTTTTAGTTTTGTTGATTATTTTGACACACAATATGACCTCAAAATGAAATCAATGGTTAATGTTAATGACATAGCACTAATATCACGTTAAAAACTCAAAATCGTTCCCGGACTTTTTTATCAAATTTTTCCTTGGGGTACCACTAGGGAATTCGGTCAGTTTTGCACATTTATGTTTTTTAATTTTTTATGGCCTGTTTTGTGAAATTTTTAACCTAAAAATGTGGAATAAAAGGTTAATATTTAATCCATACTTTTAATATGATGCAAAAAACTCAAAATCTTATTAGGAATGTCTTGACCAAAATTTTCCTAGAGGTACAATTAAGGATTTCATCCAAGTTAGCTCATTTTGGTTACTGTTAGTTTTATGGATTATTTTGTGACTTTTCAACCTCAAAATTGGATCAAAGCTTAATAATGAAGCCTTATGAATAATATCACGCCAGAATCTCAAAATCTTGGTCAGACGTCTGGACCGAAATTATCCTAGGTGTAACATTATGGATTTCAACCAATTTTGCACATTTTGATTACATTTGGTTTTGTGGATTATTTTGAGACATTCTGACCTCAAAATGGAATGAATGGTTATTGTTTAAGACATAGCATCAAGTTCATGTTAAAAACTTAAATCTTTCCAAGACTTTTTTTTATCGAATATTCCCTAGGGGTACCACTAGGGATTTCAACCAGTTTTGCACATTTTGGTTTTTAACGTTTTATGGAGTATTTTTAGAATTTTTTACCTAAAAAAATGGACCGTAAGGTTAATCTTGAATCCATACCTTTAATATGATGCAACAAATTTAAAATTTTCTTTGGACTTCTGGACCGAAATATTCTTATAGATGCCATTAGGGATTTCGGCCAGTTCTACACAGTTCTATTATTGTTAATTTTATGAACTGTTTTGAGACTTTTCAACCTCAAAATTTTATCATAGATTAAAAATGAAGCCTTAGGAATAATATTATGGTCGGACATCAAGAGCGAAATTTTCCTAGGGGGTACCATTAGGGATTTCGGCCAATTTTGCACATTTCAGTTATTTTTAGTTTTATGGACTATTTTGAGACTTTTCAACGTCAAAATTGGATCAAAGGTTAATAATGAAGCCTTGGGAATAATATCATGCTGAAAACTCAAAATCTTGTTCGAACATCTGGTGCAAAATTTTCCTAGGCCACTAGAGATTTTGACCAATTTTGTACATTTCAATTATTTTTAGTTTTGTTGATTATTTTGACACACAATATGACCTCAAAATGAAATCAATGGTTAATGTTGATGACATAGCACTAATATCATGTTAAAAACTCAAAATCTTTCCCAGACTTTTTTTTTATCAAATTTGCACATTTATGTTTTTTAATGTTTTATGGCCTATTTTGTGAACTTTTTAACCTAAAAATATGGAATAAAAGGTTAATCTTGAATCCATACCTTTAATATGATGCAAAAAACTCAAAATCTTGTTCGGACGTCTGGACCGAAATTTTCCTAGAAATACCATTAGGGATTTCAGCCAAGTTTGCTCATTTTGGTTACTGTTAGTTTTATGGACTATTTTGTGACTTTTCAATCTTAAAATTGGATCAAAGGTTAATAATGAAGCCTTATGAATAATATCATGCCAAAATCTCAAAATCTTGGTCAAACGTCTGGATCAAAATTTTCCTAGGTGTAACATTATGGATTTCAACCAATTTTGCACATTTTGATTACATTTGGTTTTGTGGATTATTTTGAAACATTCTGACCTCAAAATCGAATGAAAGGTTAATTTTTAAGACATAGCATCAATTTCATGTTAAAAACTCAAATCTTTCCAAGATTTTTTTATCAAATATTCCCTACTAGGGATTTCAACCAGTTTTGCACATTTTGGTTTTTAACATTTTATGGAGTATTTTTAGAATTTTTTACCTAAAAAAATGGACCGTAAGGTTAATCTTGAATCCATACCTTTAATATGATGCAACAAATTTAAAATTTTGTTCGGACGTCTGGACTGAAATATTCTTAGAGATGTCATTAGGAATTTCGACCAATTATGCACAGTTCTGTTATTGTTAGTTTTATGGACTGTTTTGAGACTTCCAACCTCAAAATTTGATCATAGATTAAGAATGAAGCCTTAGAAATAATATTATGGCAAAAAACACCCAACCTTTCTCGGACATCTGGAGCGAAATTTTCCTAGGGGTACCAACAGGGATTTTCGGCCAATTTCACACATTTCAGTTATTATTAGGTTTATGGACTATTATGAGACTTTTCTAAGTCAAAATTGGATCAATGGTTAATAATGAAGCCTTAGGAATAATATATTGCCAAAAACTCAAAATCATGCTCGGACGTCTGGTGCAAAATTTTCCTAGGTGTACCATTATGGATTTTAGCCAATTTTGTACATTTTGTTTAAATTTGGTTTTATGGAATATTTTGAGACATTTTGTCCTCAAAATGGAATGGAAGGTTGATGTTGAAGACATATCATCAATTTCATGTTAAAAACTCAAAATCTTTCCTAGACTTTTTTATCGAATATTTCCTAGGGGTACCGCTAGGGATTTCAGCCAGTTTTGCACATTTGGGTTTTTTAACGTTTTATGGGGTATTTTGAGAATTTTTTCCTAAAAAAAATGGAACGAAAGGTTAATCTTGAATCCATACCTTTTATATGTAGCAACAAATTTAAAATTTTGCTCGGACGTCTGGATCGAAATATTCTTAGAGATGCCATTAGGGATTTCGGTCAATTCTGCACAGTTCTGTTACTGTTAGTTTTATGGACTGTTTTGAGACTTTTCATCTTTAAAAGTTGATCATAGATTAAAAATGAAACCTTAGGAATAATATTATGCCAAAAAACTCAAAACCTTGCCCGAGCGTCTGGAGCGAAATTTTCCTAGGGGGTCCATTGGGGATTTCAACCAATTTTGCACATTTCAGTTATTATTAGTTTTTTGGACTGTTTTAAGACTTTTCAACGTCAAAATTGGATCAAAGGTTAATAATGAATCCTTAGGAATAATATCTTGGTGAAAACTCAAAATCTTGCTCGGACGTCTGGTGCGAAATTTTCAAAGGGGTACCACTGGGGATTTCAACCAATTTTGCACATTTCATTTATTTTTAGTTTTATGGATTATTTTGACATAATATGACCTCAAAATGAAATTAATGTTTAATGTTGAAGACATAGCACTAATATCATGTTAAAACTAAAAATCTTTCCTGGACTTTTTTATCAAAATTTTCCTTGGGGTACCACTAGGGAATTAGGTCAGTTTTGCACATTTTCTATTTTTAAAATTTTATGGCCTATTTTGTGAAAATTTTAAACTAAAAATATGGAATGATATGTTCAAAACTGGCTGAAATCCCTAGTGGCACTCCTAGAAAAAATTTGATAAAAAAGTTTGGGAAAGATTTTGATCTTTTAACATGATATTAAAGCTATGTATTCATCATTAACCTTTCATTCCATTATGAGGTCATATGATCTAGCATATAAGGTTTGAATATTCCATGACCCTAGCTGAGATCGGGAATCCGTAATGAAGGGATTCGAGTACATGCTAATTATGATTGAGAGGTCCATGCAATGTCAAGGATATGATTACTGACATTCATTTTTAATTGGATAGTCACGATATGCAATGCTAGGCATCGCTCACGATTTATGGGACTAAGTGTGATAAAGGGTTTACACACTTAGATAAAGAAAATAGTTTTTTTTATCCCATTGCTAATTAGAATATGAACCTAGTAAGTCACACACACCGTAAAGCAATCACCATAGCAAATATATAGAATCATTTTAATAATTAATTAAAGAGTTTAATTAATTATTAATGATAATTGAATTAAACTTCTAATTAAATTTACAAAGACCCTAACATGTATTAAAGTTTAATTCGCAATGGGTTTATTTCAATTAAGTCATAATTTGTATAAGATACAAATAAAGAAGATTAAATTGAAATAATTTGAACTAAATAATAATCAAGTTTAATCATGATATTATTAAATTAATTCACATTTATTGTGATAATTAAGATGTGTAGAGATTCTCCACTTGGTCCATATGTAATAGCCTTTATGAGATAAAAGTATTATGGACTATTGACTAAGAGTCAAAAGTTGACTCTAGTCAAATCCCAACACATTTCCTTTTTTCCCTCCTTAATTTAAGGAAAGAGAATGGTGAGAAGTATGGGCTATATAAAAGAGTGGAAAACACCATCTTCACCAATCTTTTTGGCTCATTTCCATTATTCTCCATTAAAGTGAGTTGAGAGAATTTCTAAGAGTTAGAAATGGAAGATATCAACCATTATTAAAGATGAAGCAAGATTGGAGCTTCTTCTTCTTCTTCTCTTCTCTTGTTTGTGAGATAAACAAGATTAATTGATGGAAATGGAAAAGGCAAAAAGGGAAATTTCCTTCTAAGAGTTAGAACTGAAATTGTCTCAACCAACATCAAGGAGTATGGAATTGAGGTTGAAAAAGAGTTCTTCAAGAGTTTAATTTCATGTCCATGGTCTTATTCTTGAGAAGAATGGGTCTTGATGATAATGATCAAAGAAAGTCCAAAAAACCCTAAAATGCTCTCAAAGATTGAACGGAGAAGCTTGAACCAAAATTGGGCAACCAAGGAGAGGAGGTTCAAGCAAGCCATCAATTCAAGAGAGGTCTTGCCTTGGTAATGCTTAGTGTGTTTGAAGCTAAAGGCTTCACATTTAGGGAGCTTAATAAAGGAGGGCGAAAGGTATTTGATACTTGTAACCTTTCTTTATTTATATTGTGCGAAAAGAGTTTTAACAAAGACTTAAAGTTTTAAAAGTTTTAAAATCGAAAATCCACTTTTCACTTTTTCGCTTCCGCTATGCGACTTGTAACTTCTTTCACTAATATCATGCAACAATTTCAAAATCTTGCTCAGAATTCTATATCAAAATTTTCCTAAGAGTACCATTGGAGATTTCAGACAATTTTGTACATTTCAATTAATTATAGTTTTATAGGTTATTTTGAGACTTTTTTTTTAATCTCAAAATTGGATCAAAGGTTAACAAAAAATTTGTAGCATTAATATCTTTCCAAAAACTCAAAATCTTATCAGGACTTCTAGATTGAAATTTTCTTAAGGGTTTACAGTTTTATGTTATTTTGGGAATCTTTTGCCTTAAAATTGGATCAAATGCTAATCACTAATATCATAACAAAAAATCAAAATCTTGCATGGATTTCTAGATCGAAATTTTTCAAGGGGAACCATTAGAGATTTTAGGCAAATTTGCAATTATTTTGCAATTAGGTTATTTTTTGTTTTATGAATTATTTGTTGGATTTTAGAACTCAAAATTAGATCATAGTTTAATCACAAAGACATATTATTAATATTATACTAAAAATTCAAAATCTTGTCCTGAGTTGTCGATCGAAATCCACTAGGGAATTCTACTAATTTTGCACATTTTAATTATTTTAAGTTTTATGGATTATGTTGGGATTTTTTTACCTCAAAATTTGATCAAAGATTAATCATGAAGTCATAGCATTAATATCATGTCAAAAACACAAACTCGAGTCAGAACTTTTGGATCGAAAATTTCTTGACGACACCACTAGAGATTTCAGTCAATTTTGAACATTTAAGTTATTTTTAGTATTATGGATTATTTTGAGATTTTTTTATCATAAATTTATATAAAAGGTTAATCACAAAGACGTAGCATTAATATCATGCCAAAATTTAAAATATTGCACGAACTTCTGTATGGAAATTTTCTTAGAGGTACCATTAGGAATTTCATACAATTTTGCATTTCGATTACTTTTAGTTTTTTGAATTATTTTTGAATTTTTGACATCATAATTAGATCACAAAGACAAAGAATTAATATTATGCAAAAAATTCAAAATCTTGTCTGTACTTATGGATTAAAATTTTCCTAAGGGTAATAATAGAGATTTCTGTCAATTTTGCACATTTTCAATTATTTTTAGTTTTTGGATTTACTTTGAAACTTTTTTACCTCAAAATTGGAATCATGCCAAACTTGAAATCTTGATTGGTCTTCTGGATCAAAATTTTTCTTAAATTTCGGTCAATTCTAAATATTTCAGATATTTTTAGTTCAATATATTTTTTGAGATTTTTTTACCTTAAATTTTGATCAAAGGTGAATCACAAAGCCATAGCATTAATAACATACCAAAAATTCAAAATCATGTCCAGAAATCTGGATCAAAATTTTGTTGGAGTGCCACTAGGTATTTCAGATAATTTTGCACATTTTAATTATTTTTAGATTTATTGATTATTTTGAGACTTTTTAACCTCAAATTTGAATCAAATGTCAATCACAAAGCCACACTAATGTCATGACAAAAATTCTAAATCTTGCCCATACATCTGGAGCAAAATTTTCCTTAGGGTACCTCTAGGGATTCCAGACACATGTCAGTTATTTTTAGTTTTATGGATTATTTTGAGATTTTTTTACCTCAAAATTTGATCAAAGGTTAATCATGAAGTCATAGCATTAATATCATACCAAAAACATAAAATCTTGCTCGGTCTTCAAGACCGAAATTTTCCTAGGGGTACCACAATAATATCGGCCAATTTTGTACATCTTGGTTATTTTTAGTTTTATGGTTTATTTTGAGACTTTTAGACCTCAAAATTGGATTAAATGTTAATCATTAAGCCATAGCATTAATATCATGCAATAAACTTTAAATTGTTCTCGGTCTACTCAATCGAAATTTTCCTAGGGGTATATTAAGGATTTCGGCCAATTTTGCACATTTAGGTTATCTGTAATTTTTGAGATTATTTTGAGACTTTTTAACCTCAAATTTGGATCAAAAGTTAATCAAAAATCAATAGCATTAATATTATGCCAAAAACTCAAAATCTCATGCATACAACTAGATCAATATTTTCCTAGGGCACTTGGGATTTCGAGCAATTTTGCACATTTTATTATTTTTTGCTCTATGGATTATTTTGAAACTTTTTAACCTCAAAATTGGATCAAAAGTTAATCACAAAGCCATAGCATTAATATCATTTCAAAACTCAAAATCTTGCCCAAATTTATAGATCAAAATTTTCCTAAAAGTACCACTAAAGATTTCGGTCAATTTTGGACATTTTAGTTATTTTTTATTTTATGGATTATTTTAAGACCTTTTTACCATATAATTAGATCAAAGGTTAATCACCAAGATATAGCACTAATATCATGCCAAAAAGTTAGAATCATGCCCAGTTTTTGGATCAAAATTTTCCTAGGGATAAGAGTAGGGATTTCAATCAATTTTGCACATATCAATTATTTTTAGTTTTATGGATTATTTTAAGTCTTTTTTATACGAATGGTAAGACTTTGTGAATAAGTGTTATTCATATTTTGTGGTAAAAAAATCTCAAATTAATCCATAAGACAAAAATACATTGAAATATGTAAAATTGTTTTAAATCTTGAGAAGTAACTCTAGAAAATTTTAGGTCCTGATATTCGAGCATGATTTTTACTTCTTATTACTAAAAACTATTGAACTTGAATTCATATTCATAACTAAACAAGATTTCATTAAAGAATTGAAGAGGAAAACAAGATACAGTAATGATATTCTTTTACAGAAAAGAGAAGAAGAGAATACATGAGAAAATTAGAGAGAGAGAGAGAGAGAGAGAGAGAGAGAGAGGGAGAGATTGTGTATTAAGTGTTTTGAGAGTACACTTATATACTAAGAAGTACAACAAGCTAAACTAACCAACTACTTTTAGAATCTGCTACTGCAACTTGTTGGAATGCTTGTAACTTGATTGCTGAGCTGGAAGAGTTAGTTACAATGAGCTGAAACCTTCAGAGATGCTAAAACTAATGTTGTTGTAGCTTACAGCTATTGTTGACTAAAGCCACCGCTTCCATAGCTGCTATAACTGCTGATGCACTCCAGTCATTGCTACTACACTTTACTGTTGTAGTTCACCTTAACACCCACCCATAATCTAATGTCTCATCTTCTTCTTGTTGCTGCATTACTTGATCTTCCTGTGAACACTCCCCCTCAACTTGATGAAGTTTACAAATCATCAAGCTAGCACAAAAGGCCAGATGTTTTGGTGAACACAAGTTCTTAGTAAATAAATTTGTAAGTTGATCCTTGGAAGGAACAAACTTTAAAGAAATAACTCTTGCCTTAACTCTTTCTCTTGTAAAATGAACATCCACGTCAATATGCTTTAGTTTTAAGTTATGTGTAGGATTAGCAGCTAATGCTAAAGTTGAGATATTATCACAATGCAAGATTGGAACCTGAGAAAGCTGAACATTAAGATCCTTAAACAAGTGAATTAACCACTGTAACTCTGAAGTAGCATCTGCCATAGCCCTGTATTTAGCCTCTATACTTGACCTTGACACACTGTGTTGTTTTTACTGCACCAAGAAATTGGCAATCCATTCAACAAAATAACAAAGCCAATAGTAGACCTTCTATCATTGGGATCTCCTACCCAATCAGCATCACAAAAAGCTTGAAGTACCAACTATTGTTACTTTGTATTGTCATGTTTTTTATTACGTTGAAACACCAACCCATGATCCATGGTACTTTGTACATATCTTAACACTCTTGTAGTAGTAATTAAATGATGACTACATGGCTTTTGCATAAATCGGCATATGGAATTAACACTGAAAGCTATGTCAGGCCTGGTAAAGGTCAATTACTGAAGACATCCCCCTAAACTCCTAAAATGATGTGCTTCTTCTTCTGAAAGAAAAGGGCCTTCATCCTTTAGCAGTTTCACACCAACTTGACTAGGAATATGATGAGAATGACAACCCAGCACGCATGCTTTAGTCAAGACATCAACTGCATACTTGGTTTGACACAGAAATAATCCCCTATCTGCCAAATATTTAATTTCCAATCTCAGAAAATAGTGCAAAGCACCTAAGTCTATCATTTCAAATTCTTTTTGTAAATTTGTTTTAACAGCATCAATCTTTTCACCATAATTTCCAATAATTATAATATCATTTTCATATAACAATAGATAAACCATCATCTCCTCCTTCTGATAGATAAACAAACTGGGATCAGTAGTAGAACATACAAACTCTAGAGAAGGTAAAAGATTTGTGAACCTCTCATTCTAGGCCCTTGGTGCCTGCTTAAGTCCATAAAGAGACTTGTTTAGCCTGCAAACATACTCAGGATGATATGCATAAATAAAACCTCTATGTTGTAATATATAGACTTGCTCCTTTAAAAAACCATTAAGAAATGCATTTTTCACATCAAGCTGATGAAGTTACCACCCAAAAATAGTAGTAAAAGTTAATCTTAACCTAACATTTGTATGTCTAACAACTGGAGAAAAAGTCTCCACAAAATCAATACCTTGTCCCTGTGAAAAACCCCTTGCAACCAAGCTTGCCTTATACCTGGCTATAGAGCCATCCACATGCTTTTTAAGTCTAAAAACCCACTTATAACTAACTATATGCTTGTATGAAGGTAATGGAACTAAAGTCCATGTATTCTGAGCAAGAAGGGCATTCATTTCCTCTTGCATTACTTGTTTCCAGTTTGAATCCTTCAATGCAATCTTATAGCTATGAGGTTTATCAACTGTAGAACTACATGCACTTGCTGATTGAATTGACAAGAAGGCCTTTCTTTTAAAAATCCCATTCTTTGCTCTAGTAACCATATTATGTGTGTTGACCACATTGACAGGTATACCTTGAACAAGATCCAAAACATTTACAATAGACATTACTTGTTCTTCAGGCAATTCTACTTGCAAATTGACATTTTCTTCACATAATTGCAAATTATCCACTGAGACTTCACCAGAAGGATCATAAGGATTGTCAACTAAATTGATAATAACATCATGAAACACATTCCTTTCAGTACTACCCCATTGATTATCAACATGATCAAATAAACTACTTTCTAATATGTCAGTGGTCCGAGAAAAAGACAACTGCCTTAAATCAGGAGTAAGGAAAGGTGACTGTGCTTGAGAGGTCTGAGTATCTACAGGTTGTGAAGGTTGAGCTACTAATACTGCTGATGCAAAAGAACTGATTGCAACTGCAGGCACACTAGACACTGAAACAGGCTGAGATGAGTTTTTTTAATTGTAATTCAGTAGCATAAGGAAAAGTTGACTCATTAAATAAGACATGCCTGGATATAATGAGATTTTTTAAAGTAACATTGTAACTAATAAACCCTTTATACCCCATTTCAGAGCCATTAAAAACACACTTAGTAGTTCTTGCTTGCAATTTATGAGAATTGTAAGGAGTTAGTAAGGGATAAGATGCATAACCAAAAGTTCTAATGAAAGACAAATCAGGAGGCTTATGAAATAAAATTTTAAATGGAGAAAAAATTTACAAAACTGGGGTAGGCATTCTATTAATTAAGTAAGTAGCAAAGACACAGGCATGGTACTAAAAACAAATTGGTAAATTGGCTTGAGTTAAGAGGGTAAAAGCTATCTCTTTCACATATCTATTTTTTCTCTCAACAACACCATTCTGCTAAGGTGTATAAGGACAAGCAATATAATGAAGTATGCCTCTCTCATTCAGATAACTTTTAAATTCATTACTCATGTACTCACCTCCTCCATCAGTTCTTAAGATTTTAATAGAAGTGGAAAATTGATTCTGAACAAAGGCATTAAAACACTTGAAATGATAGAACACTTCAAATTTATTCTTTAATGCAAACAACCATGTATGCCTAGTACAATCGTCAAAAAACAAAGCAAAAAACATGTAACCTTCTAAAGAAGGCTGAGGTTTCGGCCCCCATACATCTAAGTGAATTAGTTCAAAAGGTGAAAGTGAAATTGAACTAGGATATGAAAAAGTGAATTAGTTCCAAAGCTTGTCAGAGAGACAAGCTTCACAAATTGAAATGTAATCATTAGAAAACTCTATATTAAACCTTCT
>CAOJBK010974145.1:0-12191 GCA_948294925.1 Codiaeum variegatum | reverse complement strand
TACTCTTTGTCACTCTTAGGCAATTCGATCTCTGTTGTGGTGGAGAAGATCCTGGCGTTATAGGGCGATGTCTCTACATAGACTTTCTCAGTCACAACGTCCAGATTGGCCTTAAAGATTCCAAAGTCAAATGTGAGAGGCGTCACAAATCTCATGTGTGGCCTCATAGTATTGTTGATATAAGTAACAGTAACCACGACCTTACTCTGTCTCTTTAGCTTTTCAACATCATCTGGCCACTGCCTTTTGGGTTGTTTTTGTGGGGGTGTCATTAGAACAAACAGAAATTTGGAGATGAAAATAAGAAAGAACAAGTGAGAAGAAAATCTGGCAGGGTAACTGTAAAGAAAAATTTTGCAGAAGGTGAAGAAGAACTGCTGCAAATGGTCCCTTTTATAGGAAAAAATGAAGGCATTGATGACCCTTGGGAACTGGCGGACACGTAGCGAACCCAGGGCAAACCGACTTCAATGCTCATCATTGACCTCGAGAAACACCCTCCCACGTGTCGAAAAGGGGGAGGTCACCATAATGAGCCGTATCGTTCTGCCCAAGCAAGCTAAAAGGCTAACAGACAGGACACTATAACGTCGCATCAGTCTAATCAATGCTCCATCAATGAGCCTATGCTCCATCAGCGAGCCCAAGCCTCCACCAGTGAGCCCATGTATCAAGCAATGAGCTCACAGACTCCTGCTTAGCACTTTTTGAGCTGCCAAGCCTTCAAGTGCTACACTTCAAAGGGACAATTGATGTGGGTCAACCTCAGCCTAGTTTAGTCCCAACTATATACTTGGATAAGGACCGAACCCTGTAGTGTCCAGTTACACCCGAACCCGAGGCCATCACAAGCTTTGTCCTCTAGTGACCTTCGAGGTTCGGGAATTGATAGCAGAACAGGTGTTACAAGACCCATGGAGAGGTACACTGCCAAAGCACCCAGGCTCAACATGTGTCCCCTTCTATAGGGTTTTTTACTCTATAAATACAAACATCAACAGTTTGAACAAGGTAATGCAAACCTATCCTCTAAAAAGCTCTAACCATACACTGTTTCATTTGTGATTCAACTCATTCACTGACTTGAGCATCGGAGGATTGTTGCCGGATGACCAGTCCTTCCTTTCTGTGTAGGTCCATTCCAGCTCAACCATAGCACTTCAATCCTAACGTGATCAAACACAGTACGCATCAGAAAGATAGTCTAAATTTTTATTATTTCTTTAATTTTCAATCTATCCTCATTGCTCCCATTTTTCTTTTATCTAAATTAAGATCCAAAATCAACGCTTTTAATTATCAAATTAGACTCTCAATTCTCAATTCTCTCTGTTTGATAGCAAGCGATTCTATTCTTAGAAGCGTATTACTGCTTTCTCTACTTCATTCTTGTGCTAAAATAATCTCTCTTTTTCTATTGTTTCATTGTTTCTAACCTTTTCTACATTTGTTTTCTTGGTTTCTTTTAATATGTGAATGAATTAATAACAATGATTATTTTTAAGTTCAGAAATCTAATATTTGCTATTCCATAAGATGGCTTCAGATGTAGACCTTATCTGATCTTGTAATTATTTCTTGGCTTTTGTTTGAATTTATTTGTGTCTCGCGTAAAGTTTTAAATTTCATGCAGTAATTTCAAGTATGGATTGTGTGTCTGCAAATGTGATTTTAGTTCTATTTTTTAGAATTTTTAGTCCATTAATAATAACTATTCTATAGGGTTGATCCAAGTTTTTATAAGTATTCTTTGTCTAGCAGATGTGAAAGTGTAAAGTCATATGTGACACACATTTGCGGATGGTATCAGGTAACTTGAAGCTACTACCATTTGAAGAACTTGAGCATCTAGATTTAACTATACACAGAGGGTATAAGATTTAATTTATTTACCATAGACCAAACCTTTGACCAAAGAGAGAGAAGTTTTAAGGTTAAAAATTGCATCTTTACATCATTGAACTGATTTGGGATGATTCATAGGATTATGATATTTAATGTTAGGATACAACTTAGGAATGTGACTGGTGTTAAGCTTTTTCATTAGCCTTTGGTTCTTGCTCATATTGTTTTGGGAGTTGAAATACATTATGGTTTTTGCAGTGAAAACTTAGGGTTTAAGATTTCTGATGAGCACAGAAGTTAAATGCATTCATGCAAAGTTATGGTGTCTGCTTGTGCATTTGGTGGTGGAGATGACCTTTATAAACCCATTGGCAAGTCACATAGGCCACTTCAAAAGGTTAGCTTCATGGTTGTTGGAATTTTATGTTGGTGCTTGCATGTCAACATGCACTCTATGTATTTTGACTATGTTAGAGCAGGTTTGCTACATAGCATTTTGGGATGAAATCACCCTAGCTGCTCAGGAATCAAAGGGGCACATAATTGCGGAGGACCATTTTATTGGGAAATGGCACATTGTGGTTGTAAAGGATCTTTCTTTTACAGACCAAAGGTTAAATGGTAAAATTCCAAAGGTATTATAATAATAATTGAAATCATATTATAAACAAGTACTAACACCAAATAGCATGTGTCTCTCCAGGCAAAAAAAAAAGCATGTGTCTCTAAAATGATTGTTTTAAATTGCTCTTTTTTTTTTGCTTCTGACTTCATGCAAATTTTGATTTCCTAATGTCTTTATTTATAGTTGTCATCATCTGTGTATTCCACGTCTCAAGTGGACTTTCTACAAATAGAGCTTGTGTTCCTGTGATGGCCTACCTATAAACCAATCAAGAAATAGTGATTGATCCACTTATAAATGGGAAATAATGAGAGAAACTGAGTTGTATCTAGTTTTCTGTAAAAAATTTCAGAATATTGTCTTTTCTCATTTGTGAATCTTGTTAGACCTTGTATCATTCTTGCTTGTAATTTATTGAGATTGTATATTTTCCACCTTCTACCTAGAGGTTATTTTGAGGATTCATTTCAACTTTTCTGATGCCAGATGCTTTTAAACCAATACAACATCCGTCTGATTTAATTTAGATATGATCTAGCTGTTTGTTGACTATGAATTTTCTCTAAAAGAAGAGGAGAGATTGGACTTTTAGAAAGTAACAACTTAGGGAGTGTAATCCCAATAAGAAATGCATGATTTACAACCTAAAAGCATGGAACTAATATTATATACTTGAGCTTGCTAGTAAGACCTTAATGTTCATCCCTTTTTTTTTTTACTTTTGGTGTTATAGAATTATGATGAGTCAATATTCCTGTGGTTATCAATAATCTAATAATTTGTGCAGCTTTAAATGAAGCTTCAATCATTGTTGACTAATCTATTCATGTGCCTCTGGTTCAATGAGGTGGTCCGCTTCACTTCTCGGGATCAATTGAGTTTCCCTTACATACTCTGGCGGTTGAAATTGCTAAATGACACCAATATGTTCCCTATTTGCATCAGAAAGGATCTAGTTAATACCATGGGTCACATAGACAAGGTACTAAGTGTTTATTACTTGCTTTTTTCCAATGTACTCTTTTTGCCCCTTATATTAGGATCATCTACTTTAGTTTTCTTTTGCTGCTTTTGGCTAGTTTTGTAACCTCTCTTTGTATTGTCTAACTTTTTGCTGAAATAGTTGTGCATTAAATTTGGTAAGGTACTAGGTGGGATGAGAGGAATGACAGGATTGCTACTTTCCCAGTCGCCAACACCGCCATCACTTTCTGATGACAAATCTTCACGTGTTGCTTCACTTGATGTCTTCACAGCCAGTGTCTTTGTCAGTTCTATTTTTCTCAGTTTTCTTTTTAATTATTTCTCTTATGAAATCTTTATATTTTCTTCAAATTTACTATACTCTAGCATGTGTTCTCGTTTCCTTTTGCGCTCATTTGTTTGTTATTTTCTAGTATCACTCATTTCCATTATATTATTTTTAAACTATGAGTAAATAAAAATGCTGAACTAAACTTGAAGTTTGTCATGTTGTTAGTTTTGTAGTAATTTAGTTTAGGTTTGTTGATTTCAGCTAATGATGCTTATTGACTATGGGGGTTCAATTTTTCCAATTTTGTTATGCCTTTCTTTTTATAGCTGGCGTTTCTCTTACACTTGCCTATAAGGCAATGCTCTTACAATTTCTTTACAAAATGCATTACTTTACTTTTAGGGATTGGTATATAGCGATTCTGTTCACTGAATTGAGTGATGAATTATAAACACTATTATGATAATTTAGATGGATTTTATTAATTTTATCAGTGAATATAATTGATGCTTTATTATTTTTTTTCTAATACATTTTTAGAAAGTATCAAATAGAGTAGATTCTACTTGGAAGGTAGTGTTTAGGGCAATAAAACTATTTTTCTTGGGTGTTTTGCTTCAAGGTAACATTGTTAATTAGTCAGTGTTCATTTTATAATCTTACATCAGTAATTATTTGATTTCATCTTTATTCTTTTTTTAATATTAATTTGCCATTATTTTTTCTTTTTAAATTTTCTTTTAGGTTGCCTTAAAGAAGAATTGAAGTAAGAATCAAATTTGAATACTATGTAAAGGGAACTAGCAAGATGTTTACATAGATGAAACTTTTGTATTATACTCGGAGTAGATATTAGGAAGTATTTAACTTTTTATCTATTTGCAAATCATATATGTATATTTTGGATATAACATGTTAATTTATATATGATTTTATATTTTCTAAATTCATTTATTTCTATTGAGTTGAAGTTATATGTGTATCACTAATAATGATATTTATTCTCGGTAATTAATAGTATGATAAGTGGATGGTGTTTAATGCTGGTAATTTTATTCATGGGGCAAATAATGATATAATGAGGGAATATTTATGTAGTTAAAAGCTATTTAATGAGGGTAATTATTAAAATTTAAAATAGTTTTTAGTGAGGGTAAATTATAGTTATTATAAGTTTATTACCAATAATGGGTAGGGATGGCAACGGGGTGGGTTGGGCCGGGTTACGTCCAACCCTCCCCGACCCGGCCCTCTTGCACGCCGGGTTTTTTTCTCCACATCGTAACCCATCGCTCCCCGCCCCGCCCCGCTATAATGAAAATTCAATATGTATTACTGTAAAATTCGATCCGACCCGACCCGACTCGAAAGAAAAAAAATATTTAGTAATTATTTAACAAAATAAAAAAATATTTTAAAGAGAAAAAGAAAAGCAATCAACTTTCATTCTCTCCAGTTCATCAACGAAAGACTATCTATGAATTAAAAAAAAAAACCTAATGCCAATCCAATTCCCATCACTAATCTAACTCTTTAATTTTGTTCTTGACAAAAACAAAAATTCTTAGATATCCTAATACATCATAAACACAAATATTCGAGAAATAATGATAGTAAAATTGAACACATCAAATTCTCAAGTATTATACTATTTTCGCAATCTTTCTTGAAAAATCCCTCATACCAACATACAAACCCAACAAATCATAGAGTAATATGTTTTTCTTCTCCAATTTCCCTAAAATCAGTAGGAATAGAAGAGATAAGAGTTTACACACCTTGAGTTAGAACAAATTCTGCATGTAGAATAGAAGAGAGGTAGAACTGATCGATTCTACAGGTAAAGCGTTCTTGAACAGAACAGATCAAGTCAAGGAACTGATCTTGTTGTAGAACTGATCGGTTAAGAACTTGTTGTGTGGATTATTGTTGTGTGGATTAATGACAGTTAGCACATGCATGATCACTTTGAATCCGCTCCTAGCGTTCCATTTTTTTCACTTGTTGTGTAGATATTATGATAGTAAAATCAAGTGAAAAAAAAGAAAGAGATGGAAAGGAAGAAAGAGGCATTTATGGTTCGTGCTTGAAGCAGAAGCAGAGAAGAGAAGAAGGGAAGGGAGGCGCGATAGTAAAATGATGTGCAGATAGTAAAATTAGGGTATATATATATATATATATATATATTGGGTCGGGTTGAGCAAATACCATCCCGATCCAACCTGATTTTTTTAATTACTGGGTTAACCCGTGACCCGCCCTGTAACCCGGTCAAACGTTGACTTACCCGAACCGATCGGGTCTGGTAGGTTCGAGTCGGGGCGGGTACAGGTTAACTTGCCATCTCTAATAATGAGGGACTTATAAACCCTCATTGTTACTTTTAGTGGCGCAGGCAATAATGAGAGGCGATGAGGAGATTTTTCCCCTCACTATAAACTTTTAATGACCAAATTTTAACTTATAATGACAATTTTCCCCTCATTATAAATCAATTTTCTTGTAGTGACAATTAATTTCATTTCATAAGAAGATAATATTTAACAATAAAAATTGTTGAACAAATATGAAAAAATAAATAATTCTCTAAATTTTATTCAACTCATATAAATTTCAATTTTAAAAGGAAAAAAATAATTGTAATATTTATAAAGCAAATCAGAGTCCATAAGAAAAATTTAGAAAATTCTAAAATTATGTTTAAAGATATAGAAAATTCAAACAAAAGTGTAATGGAATCACAATTACATTACATCTTTGATTGTTTTGTTTGTTAACATAAAATTAATGTGATGTAATATAATCACAAATACACATGTAATCAAATAATCTTATTTTGATGTAATGATCAATACCTAACAAAATATATGTAATTGTGATTACTTTACTCTATTATATTTATTTAATTAATTTTTAATTAACTTAAATTATTTTTATTATTATTTATAATTATAATTAATATTAAATTATTTTATGGATGACAAATTTTGATGACCAGCCGCCAGACTTCAGTCACCGATAATCGGACTCCGGTGGTAGGTTGCCGAAGTTCGATAATATAATATAATTATTATAATTATTTAAAAATAATATTTGATAATATTTTTCAAATAATTTAATTTTATAATTATTATAAATTAATTAAATATTAAAATAAAAATATTCATTATATTACATTATATATTTTTTTAGTTAAAGCCAAACATTGTAATGTGATGATTATTACACTACATTACATTATATTACATTATAATTTTCATTCCATTACGTAATCGATTACATTATATTGCATTACGGTGAACCAAACATAACCTAATAGTAGTTATTTCTCAAATGAAAATTTGATATTATAAAAAATATGGAATTATCTAAATTACCATAAATGTAAAGATATTAAAATTATGCCTATGTTTATAAAGAAAATTTTATATTATGTCTACAAAGCAAAATTTTATATTATCAAAAATAAAGAGATATAATTTTATATTTTCGCTCAATTTTCCTTCTAAATAAAAATTCCCTTTTAACTCATTATTTTTATTTATTTTTTCTCTTTATTATTATTATTTTTAAAAAATTAACAATTTTTATTCTCACATATTTTTTTATCATTAAATGCATAAATTATTCTCATTTATTAGTTACATATTTGTAGTATTTTGAATATACAATTGATTCTCATTTATTTAGATATTTTATTTATTATCAAAATTTTCAATTCTCATTTTTTTTATTACATATTATCAGCAATTTAAAATTAAATTGTTTCTCATTTAAATATATACATATTCTCGTTTATTCTTAAGATTTTCAAATTTCATTTATTCTTATCTAATCAGATTTGAAAATTTTTCAAATCTAAATATTGATTTGTCATATAAATTTTTTATTAAAATTTTACCTCATATCGTCTGTTACATTATTATAATATAAATAAATAAATAAATAGATGTTATATTATAGTAAAATAAAATGAATAACCCCACGATATCATAGGGTGGTAACCTAGTAGTTTGACTATTTTGCATTCTAATATAAATTGATATGTAGTGTTTGCAGGTGGTTGCTTGTGAAATTGGCCCAATGATCAAAAGTTGTCTCTTCATTCGGCGTGGTGAACAACCTAGCATGCCAAGTTTGTTCTTATGGACACATTTATGAAAAAAGGTATTTTCTTGAATATAGGTAGACTCTGACCTTTGAATCTACATCCATTTGAGGAAGAGTTAGAAAAAAATATAGGCTTCTGAGTAAGGCAGCAACAACACAAACTGAAGAGCAATGAGATGGGGAATCTCATGAGGATGAGTGACAAACTATTATGTCTTATATTGAGGAGCGGTCAAGGAAACAAATGTTTGAGTTATCTAAGATGATAATGGTGTATATAGGTGTAAACGAGAAAAAAATTGGATAAACTACTTCATTGTAAATGTCATGTATACCATAGAGTCAATGCTTTAAAGAATGAGGTCATTTTAATTAGAGACAAGGTCAACCGCTTTTGTGATAATATGGTTGGAGAGGGATACTCATAAGTAGAAGATGGTCTGTCCCTATTTGTAAATGTTGATGAGGTGATCACCATGTGTTTTATAGAGGAATGTGTTGCTCTAGAGCATACATTGAGTGATGGTATACAATTTGATGTTGATGTTTATGGAACAGATAACATAGCCAAGGTATATAACAATGAAATGATTGAGGAGTTAGTTATTGATGATTGGAAGGAGACAGATGTCGAAGACAGGTCAAAGCGTAACATTCTGGATGTTAAACAACTTAATGTTGCTACAAATAAGGCAGATACTATAATCAAGATATCTAGAGAGGACAAACTTGAGGATGAATTATCCATTAGTGAATCCAAGAAAGAAAATGTTGAGGATGTGGCAAAGCATGCTATGACTGATGGTATACAAGTTAAGTTTAGTGTAGGTGGAACGGGTGAAGTTGCCAAGATATATGGTAAGGGCAAAGTTTAAGAAGAATTGCCTATTGATCTTTTGAAGGAGGCAAATGGTGAAGAGGTACTAAAGCAAGCTATGGTTGATTTTAATGTTCCAAGTGGAGCATTTTCTAGAACTAAGATATATAAAGAGGACAATTTGAGGAGAAATTTGCTACCAATGATTTAAAGGCAAATATTGAAGCGGGTGCCAAAGGAAGCTATCTCTAATATTATGTATGGTGATAATATAGTAGGTTGTGTAGGTGAAATATGCAAGTTGGAGAAGAGCTATCATATTACTCCACTAAAGAGGTGTAATTTTAACAAAGAAATTGATTCCATCACAAAGAAGAAAAAATCTGCAGGTTTTGACGAAGACGAGGTATCCACCATTGAAGAAGGAATAGTAATTATTATAGATAAATCATTGGAGAGAAAGGTTAACCAGTGGCTAGGTAACTAGCAACCTAAAAAATTTAATGGTGGCTACAACTCCATCAGAAAGGAATTTTTTGACATTTCACTGTATACAATGTTATAACTCAATTTTGTAAATGTTGAAAATGATAATGCCTATTACAGTAAACATTGTTGCAAAACTCAGTTTCCCCCTAAAACCCATCACAGTCAAACAATGTATGCATTATACACAAACCCTAAACCCTAGTGATACTGCTCAATATTGGCTTGGTTTGGTCCAAACTATCTGCTCGGGATTTGACCGAACCTTAGAGCACCCTGGTCTACCCGAACCCTATGCATTCAATAGGATTTGTCTTATTAACCTTTAGAGGTTTGGGTCTACAAAAGACATGTGTCACTAGCCCCATGGAGAGGTACACTACAATGTACCCAAAGCAGGCACGTGTCCCCTTCAGCAGGGTTTTCACCCTATAAATACAATGTTCAACATCCCATAAGGGGTAATGTTCACAAGCAAGGAAAAACTCTAAACTAATTCCCATTCTTGAGAGCTTTCTCACTTCAAACTATTTCTGACTTGAGCGTTGTAGGGTTATTGCCGGACACCACGTCCGGCCACCCCTGACCATTGTTTTCTCTGTGCAGGCTGTTCCTACTCAATTAGATCAATCAATATCCAATAGCATGACTAATCTGCACGCATCATTTAGCATCGTCTGTGGAAAGCGATATAGAAGTTTCTTCCCAAAATGTTTCCAAACCTGCATAATAGTTAAAGCTCTCACAACGGAACCAACCCGTGATGAAACCTACATAGTGGAGGATAGTCCTCCTCCCACTAATACAAACCTAGCAGCAAACACACCCCCAGCACACCAAAATCCAGCAACAGCTTTGACAAACCTAGCTGCTTCCTTGCAAACCCTCCAAAGTTTCATAGGACAACCTCAAATACCAAGCCCTTCCACACTAGCTTCACAACCCACATAGCCTCCAGCAACTCCACATTTGGTAGTTGCATTGAAAAATATGATTACCAACCTTGTTCTCTTACTTCCATCACTTAACCCACTAGCTAGGGTTGATAACAACTCTCCTGTGGTGAACAAAGGATTGAATTTCAATGCCCCCATTGACGTAGTAGAAGCCCTACCAAATAGGCATGTAGAAGAAAGGGACAAGAGCAGACCAGTGCCAGAAGCACCAATCAGGGAGGAAGCAGTAGGAGAAGGAAGTGGAAGGAGGCAAGTAGATGAGAGAGAGGCAGTATGAGATAGGTTCGCTGCCAGTAAAAGAGAAGAGGATTGCAGAAGTTGGCCCCAGAGGGGTTCAGAGCGAAGACATGAACATGCAAGTAGGCATGGAAATCCTAGGAGAGAAGATTAAGAAGTTTCAAGCCACCGTGGGTCCAGAGTGATGCTAAAAGAAGAAGTTAGGAGATACGTGGAGTAAATTGTGGGTCCCAAGCTAGACAGAAGGAGAAACTTTTCTCTTCACCTCAGATCTCCATTTTGCAGGAGCATAGAAGAGTTCCAAATACCTGAAAAATTCAAGCAGCTTCGGATAAACAAGTATGATGGCAGCCAAGATCCTAAAGCACATGTCTTGGAATACAAACACTTAGTGGAGTTTCAAACCACTAGAGATGAAGCACTTTGTCAGGCTTTTAGAGGTACCTTAGAAGGGATTGTAGTGAAATGGTATGATAGTCTGCCAGAGGGCAGCATAGATTCATTTTGGAGTCTAGTGGACTTGTTCGTCAAGAGATTTTCAGTTAGTACCCCCATTCCAATGCTAACCCGAGCCTTGGAGTAGGCAGAACAGGGTTCGGATGAGTCACTCAGAGACTTCATTGCTCGTTTCAATAGAGAGACACGAAAGGTGATGGATATCGATGAGCCTCAAGAAATCGAAGCTTTGCAGAAGTGCATTATCCATCAGGACTACTTCAAAGCTTTGGTCCAGAGTTCACCCATGACCTTAAATGAAGCCATGGTAATCACAGAGGAATATATTAAGCAAGATGATGCTTTCAGGGTCATCAGGTTTTTTAAGAGAAGAAAGCCAGAAGAGAAAAGCTCGTCCCATAAGAAAACTAAGAGAGAAGAGTTAATAGCAAAGGGTGGAGGAATCCTTAATAGACAAAATCCCCAGCTGAGGCATAATGAAACACCTAGGAGGGAGAGGTTTGATCCCTCCAAACTTACACTACTGAATTCCAAACCTGAGATGGTTTTTACAGCCTTTCAGGATAAGGATATTTGGAAGAGACCCAGGCCCATCATGAAGGATCCAGCCAAATGAGATAGATCCCTATGGTGTAAAATTCACAACACTTATGGGCATACCATCGACAACTGTCGCTCCCTCTTGGAGGAGATTGAAAGGCTCATAAAACAAGGATATCTCAGCAACTACGTTAAGAGGACTATTAGAGCAGGGCCAGCAAACCCACTACAGGCAGTGCCAATTGAAGATGGAGTGGCTAAAGACATTCTATGCTTCATAGGAGGACCAGAAGAAGGCCCTCTCAATTGAAGGAAGGAGAAGGAAATGGCCTAAACTCATGAGCCATCAGAGTTTGTTTATTTCAACGGCTTGAAGTAGACCGCTTCCAGTTCGGCCAATAGAGCTACCAAAAATGCTGAAGCCATAGTGATCTCAGTGATGGTGGTAAATTTCAGGGTCAGGAGGATCTTTGTTGACATAGGGAGATTGGTAAACCTCCTACAGTGGGAGGCATTCATGTATATGGGTATTGACAGCTCACAGATTCAGCTTTTAGAAGTGCCGATGTGCACTCTCGACAAAGCCATCATCCTAGCAGTGGGTACCATAGAGTTGCTTGTGACAGTAGGCTGAGCTCCGAAGGCAGTAGCAGTGATGGCGATCTTTATGGTGACGAAATTGCCCATGGTGTATAATGTGCTATTAGGAAGACTGCTGCTATGGGATCTAGATGCCTCGATGAGCATCAGAAGAGGCAGGTTGACAGTTCCCCTTCCTGATGGATCAGACTTGTATATCTATGGAGATACAACACCCAAGATGACTTTAATGATTGAAAAGAAGAGGAAGGCTATCTCACTGGA
>CAOJBK010974121.1:0-11856 GCA_948294925.1 Codiaeum variegatum | reverse complement strand
GATATTCTTGATTCCTACTAGAAATAACTTTCTAGTTAATCTCATCTACCTTGGCTAAGGATTTCAAATCAAGGAGAACTAGAAGTCATAGGATTCCTTCCTTGTTTACCCAAGTTAATGAATTCTTTCTTGGAGAACATTTATCTCAATATATCACTAGATACAGCCACCACATGCCATATACCTCTTTATGGCTAGCAGAAGTATATAAGCAAAAACAAATTGCATCCACCTATATATTAGATAATACACAACCTCAAGTCAAAGGACTATATACACAATTATGACCTAGATGATTAAATATTCATTGTGGTAAAACCTATGTATTCATCGTCTAATGTCACCTGTTTAACTTATTCATCACATGAGAGTCCGCATGTTGTCACGACATCACATGTCTATAGCATGAGACTCACTACCTCCATTACCATAAGTATCACATACTTACAATATATGAAAACAATGGTGATGGTCTTCTGAATTATCGGTGTCCCAATTGATAATTCTATGACTATGAACACATTTTATAGTATAATGACAAAGAAAATCATTCACTCATATTCTTAAACTCTTTAAGAATATTTTATCATATAAAATAATAATGGAACATATATAATTTATGACAAATATGGAATTCATTTAAATAAAATATATATTTTATTACCATTAGGATTTAATTATTACATTTACAATAAATTCTAGGGCATACAAGTCTAACACCTATATGGACGAGGAGGGTCAGTTAATCTAGTCTAATAAAAAATTATCCTAGGCCACATCACAAAGAAGCTTTTAGTCATGGTGTGCTCAACAAATCCTCTCCACCAAGCCCTAAATCAAGTGGTTATACAATGTTTATGTTCTAGGTTCCTAACTTCAAAGTCCTTTAGCTGATTATTATGAAGGTCCCTAAGCCTGAGATATTGGTCCTTGGTGACTACACAATGGTTCATGGAAAGGTTATTTAAAGAAAATGTGGTCGGTAAGGGAATTCATTCTTCAAGCCAAACTGATGATAGCAAAGCTGGGGAGAATAAACTTCAACAACCTCTTTCGAGTCAAGGTAAGTGTTGGTAGGAAGATCAAAGGAGATAAGGATGCTCACCCACTAATCTGCCTACTCAATGACTAAAGGATCAGAGGCAAAATAGCCACTGTCCTTATAGCTGAATTGGGTCTAAGAGGGACCATGAGGTGGCAATTGAAGTGTGCAAAAGAAGGAACTCAACACTTCTCGAGTGGAGTAGAAAAATTCCACCACTTATTGAAAGGATAGATCTTTAACTAATCTAGTCCTTGAAGTACTTATCATATGTATGAATAATTTTGTCAATACATGGAAGGTTACAAAGGTTGGGGAAGTAAGCCATCAACTAAAGTTGAACAACATACATAGGGCCTCTGAGGTTGAAAAAGGAGAATTTCTCAAGGCTCGAGAGGAATAAGTTGATACTCTTACAGATGTTTGATAGAATCAAGCTTTCCAAATCATACTTATTGCCAAAAGCCAAAGCTTTGGCTACCTTGAGATATTCTTTATTAACCTTGATGGAGGTGGTGAAAGAAATGAATTCACACAAAAAAAAGTAAAAGGCTACACATTCCTCGTTTGAGGGGGTAGGCATTGAGATGAGGTTATCCTTATAAAAGTTTTAATATGAGGTTCATTGAAATGAAATTTTGAAGGAGGTATCAAAGGAAATACAAGGACAAAACATGGTTTGAAATAGGAACCCCTTGAAGAACTACTATGTCATACAAAGTTGGGGTCATTATTCAAAATTCAAAAGCAAATTCATTACTCCTAGGTGACCAAAAAAGTAAGGAAAAAAGGAGCAGGGTGTGAGATATTAACAAAGGGTTTAGGAAAAGTTCTAATACTCTATCTATACCCAAAATGATCCTTCTAATATGATACTTCTCCTTCATTCTGGTATACCAAGAGCTAAAGTCACTCCTAACTAGTGGCTAAGTCCTAACCATAGGAGCTTCATTCCTACTGGCCACTTAATAAAGGGTTTTATATATGGGGGTAGGAGTCTCCATATAAGAACCCAGGGAGAGGATCAATTGGCTTAGCATAATAGGGTCCTCAGGTATAAGCACTAGGATAAGAAATGATTACCTGATTCATAATCTCCTCAAAGTCAGAAAGATTGACATGGGCTTCACTAGGGTCGATGTTTGAGATGGCCTCTTAGACTTGGTCATTTTTATAGTTATTAGAAACTTCAAGAAAGTTGAAAAAAAGAAAAACTAATGAGAACTATAGTCGATAAAAGAAAAACCTTCTCCAAAAAAAGAAAAACATGAAATCCATGAAAGAAAAAAATAAGGAACTTACCAGAGAAAATATTGATAGGAAATAATAACGAGCGATTGGAAGCATTTTTGTAGAAGATAGAGAAAATGGCTAAGGAAAGAGTATATATAGCCTCATTAATGAAGTGATCCTTCCACTTCCCGAAATAAAGTTTTGGCATGAAAAATAGGCGGGAGATGAGCCAAAACATCACAAATTTAAAATCCAAATAATGTCAGGATCATACCCTAGCCGATAATAGAACATCAATTAGTTGTGATTAACAAGCCATTTTAGTGGTCAATGCATTTACATCCTTAGTTGAGTTATTGGCAAGAGTACCACGGCAAGGGATGCATGGGCCATTATTAACACTGGCCTTAAAAGGATTAAAATAAGGAGGTAGTGCCTGAATTTATTAATGGGCCAAGGATGAGGTCCTAGAGCCTCAAAATACAGCCCCTAGGCGAGTAAGACACTCCCGGGCCATACCTCAAAGTCCATAAAGAGACCCATGGATAATAGGCTTTAGGCAGACCATAGCCTCTCCCTAGGTGAGTAGAAGCCTCAAGCCTATGATCAAGGCCTCACCCTCAAGCCCATTATGAGTCGAGACCCTAAATGTAGAGGCCAACTCTAAATAAGTCTTTATCAGGCCCCACTTTGGATCCATGGGCGAGGTCCTAAACCTGCAATGGATCTATTTCGATATCAAGGCCCTTATTTTAAGCCCTTTGGTGAATTATCCAACCTAGGGTTTGAAAAGCTTCCCATCTCCTTTGGACGAGTTCAAACCAAATCCATTCCTAAAGAGTCCACCTTAAACAACCTCAAAACCCTAATCCATGATTACTTCTAGAATCCCTTAGTTAATGTTCCAAGTTAAAGGACAAGTTGCTAGGCCGAAGCCCTTACTATAGAAACCTAGGGCAAACTTTCACTGCCTTAGAAAAGTATATAAGGGGCTCTAATTCCTAGGACAAAGGATCCGATCATCAACGCTCAAAATACTATCTCTTTACTATGGAAAACCCTAGGAGTCACTTAGACTAAGCTTCCGTCTCCTGATTGTAGTTGTTTCATCAGAGTGATGGTGAACGCCTATATCTCCACCGGTATAAGAGGTTGATGACTTTAACCTATATACCACCCATCTCCCTTGGATCAGGGGGTTCCCAACATCGGCATCACCTACACATCCAGAGGTTTAGAAATGGCGACCGACGGAGATGTCCAGGCCAGTTTCAGGGACATGTATCAGGACCTAGGTTTACTCTTGTGTTCTTTTGGTTTATTTTATATTTCCTTTATTTCAAGCACTATACTTAAAAAAATACCAAAAATAGATATTGTTTGGATCAATATTATATGAGTTTATTTTTACACTTTTCTTGGTTATTATACTCTTGGTTTACGTTTATTCAGACTAAACGGACACAAGGAATCCATAAAATAAATTTTATCAGAGTAAAGACCCTTAAACTGATATATCCACACCTGAGTGCTATGAAAGACACAAGACCTCAAATTATATGCAAATAAAGACAAATTACTTTAATATTAATGATATTTATATTAATATTTATTAGTAAATTTTAAATATTATTGAAGAAAAAATCATCAATATTATTAACTTAATGATTTTAATACTCTTTTAATAAATTTATCGAATTCAAAGCTCTTGAGGCTTTCCCAAGCCTTAAGACATTTCTTCTTGCTCTTTACTGCTTCTTGTTCTTATATTCTCCATCCTTAGACAATTTCTTTCTAATAGGATAAGAGCTTCGTCGTTGCCTTGGATTTATCCACTGCTTGCTGGAACTTAGTGCTCACTAATTTGTTTATGTTCAACATTTTAGCCTTTTATGCCTTCATGGGAGCCACCTGTTGCTCAAGGGTAGCAAGGTCTTTACTCATCTTATGAAAGGAAGCTCAGGCCTCAACTTTCATAGCCTTCATCTTTCTAATTTTCTCTTGCTGCTCCTGGTACTCAGTCTTTTGCTGGTTGAGATGATTCAAATATTTTAAAACTTACATTTTCTTTATACTGACTTCATTAAGGTGAGTGAAGCCCCACATGATCTTTTCTTTGATTGGGAAAACTACTACTAATCTGTTACTTCTCTCTAAAATGCCAAGTTTCTCAAGGATATTTGATCTCCAATTCCTTATCAATGTCCTAATTCTGCCATCTACAACAACTTTCAAAGCATCTTTGGCTTTGGTAACTTCTTCCTCAATGGGTGCTGCAAATGCACTGTGCTCTAAATCTGAGAAAGGTGTGTGGATGAAGCTCAAATTCAAGGAAAAATCTTCTTCTGGAATGGCTTGCTAGATATCTGAATCATGTTCACACAAATCACAATAGAAGTCCCAAGACACAAGTTAAAAAAGTAGTAAACATGGGAAAAAAATCATGAACAAGCAAAGAAAATCAAACCTCATTAGAAGGAGGATGAATAGTAGGGGACTGGAGAGCTGGTGAAAGAGGAGGGGCTAGTTTTTTTTCTATTGGGGAGGCATATTCTGCAGGCATAGGGAGTTGTCTTCCTCAATGGAAGAAGATCCTATAGAGGAAGGAGAGTCCTGAGGCTTCATATGAACCTCTCCTAATTTTGTATTAGCTGATTTTAAAAGAAACACAAATGGCAATTGCCTAAAGGCAACAATAATAGATAATACTAAAAATCATGGGAAGGAATGAGAAAGCTTACCGGAATCACCGAGTGGCACTGGACCCTTTTTCTCTAGAGTCTTCAAACTCCTTAAAACTATCCACATCTTTAATTTCTACCATTTCTTTTTGTTTTTCTTTCTTAGCCAGTGTTTGGGTGGCTTTCAATCTCGAAGGAGATTTATTGCGAGGTTGAGGTGTTGGAGATTTTGCTAATTTTTGTGCTGAATTTTTCTTTTAAGGAACCAAAACCTTCTTAGGATCCATAACTTGCTTCCCTTTACTCGTACTAGAAGCTAAAGCTTTCTTCTTTTTCGTAGCATCTTTTTCATTAGAAGCCTTAGTGGCAACATCCTCCTCATCACCTATTTCCACCTTTGTAAACATAAAACAAGATAAGAATCAATACAAATTAAGAAAAATTAAAACAAAGATAAGAGTTCTTTACCTGGTGATCTCGAGGATGACTCCACAAAGATTGGGTGTTGAGTTTCCCACCAATTGACCGAATTCCTCACACCAGGTTCTCCTATAGTAGTTAAATGAAAAGAGAGCCTATTCAGTGTTTCCTTAATCCTAAATATATCATCCTTAGAGCATGTAGCTGGATTTATATTGTATATTGGGATGATGGAACTAGTGACTATATCATGAGTAACACCCAAAAGAAGACTAAATTAGTGGCCATAAAGGAAAGGCATAGAAAACTTAAACCCTAGGAGAGTGAAGGCAAAATCTCCCGGAGCATTGAAAGCATACCTGGAACCGTTGATGAGAGGTTTAAGGGAGGTAACTCGACAAAAAGTTATCTTTTCTATCAAATCTTAAAATGGGGCAAAGAACTGAAGGCACCTTGGCTTATCATAACAATCCTTGAAAAGATACGAGTCCTCTTCCTTTCTCCTTTTCATTTGAGTAAAAAAAGGGTGTAAGCTCACTTTTTGACCAAGAGCTCTCATATATTAACAAGTGAATTCCATTGTCAAAGATTGAAGAAAGATATGGTCAGAAAGTGTAATCATTTAGCTTTGGAAAGTACATCAGTATCCAGCACTTGAGGAACCAGAACACCCATTCAAGTGCTTGACTAGTTCCTTCTCTACACATTTTCTCATTTGTGCATATAAACTACCTAAAAATATGGTTCGTAATGCATAATTGTCTCCATGGTCTAAGTCCTGGGAAAGAGGTATGTATTTAACAATGAGTCACCCTAAGGAAGGGTAGAAAAGATGGTTTCACAATAATACTAATAGAAAAGCAACATGCTTTTCTGAAGTTGGTGTTCCCTTCTTGCCTGCAAAACTTTTGGTAGCATCTGAATATGACTTGAATGATTAGGAAGAGAACTCTAGCTTGGGGTAGTGAGCCTCATCTATCAAGCACATTATGTCCCTCCCTAAGATAGGCAGCTCGGTGATAACAAAGACATTAAGGAAAGTGATAGTCATTTGGCCACAAGGGAGAACAAATGTATTACTATTTGGGGCCCAGAATCTCATAGCTATAGTGAGAAGCTGGGGCATGTAAGGGATATCTGTCAAAATCATCTCGATCAACTAGGAGATACCTGACTGCTCTTACTGGCAGCTATAGTGCTCCCTTATCCATTTAACCCACTTGCCCCATTCTGGATTATGCTTTACCCATGATTTCCTAGCATCAAGAGATGTAACATTGGAGAGATAGATCATTTCATCATGGTGCCCTAGGTAAGTGTGAACCTTTATTTTTACACCCATAAATTCGACTGATGACTTAAACAAACCCAGAAAGATAGAAAAATCAAAATGAACCAAATGAGCTGAACTAAACCTGACCACACATGACCCAAGCCCTAGCGCATGCGTCAAGCCATCAAAGTATATGCTAGACTTGTGCTCATTCTCTAGGCCCTTGACTCATGTGCAAGCCTCTTGCTTATGTGCTACCCTCTAGTTCGTACGCCAACCCCTTCACGCGTGTACTACCCCCCTGCACATGAACAAACAAATCCGCACTTACGCCATTTTTTCTTGCCGACCAAGACAAATTTTGTCTATAAATAGGACCCTCCACTTGACATTTTCAAACAAACTTTTCACCTCCAAACTCTACCAAAATTCATTCTTTAACACATTCTAGTACTCAGCCTCCATCCAAATTATGGAGACTCATTTCGATTTTTTGAAGTCTACTAATCCACCTATCCCTCTTCATCACAAACAAAAGGTAGTGTTCTGAATGGTAATAATTTTTGGTTTGATTCATTACTTTTAAACCCTATAATCTAACATAAGTAATATTCATAATCAAAAATAATTTTTCTTAATTAAAAGTAAAATTAATTAGGAACTTATTTGGTTAACTGATTTTCAAATAAAATCAATTAGCTTCTGAATAAACAACCCTCTTTCAAAACAACCCCCCAATCCTTCACGAGAAGGGAGAACGTTGTGGGGTTGGATTCCCAATCAACAGAATATGTCAGGAAGCCTAGTCGGGCATCAAGTCCAAAAAAAAATCATTTTTTAGTTAGTTTGTTTATTTATATTTCATTTTTTTATTATTTTTCTATTAATAGTTTATTTCTTTTCATTTTGTTATTTGTTTCATTTTATTTCAATTACATGTGTCCATTATTTTCCTGTTCTGTTGACAATCAAGATTATTCCTTCTTGACACATATTTGCTAATGGAGGATTTCACTTGGTTCACTTCCCAACACGTCTGTAGTTAATGGAGCAAATCCGTCTTTTTATTTATTTATTCTTTTATTATTTTTTGTTATTTTCCTTTTATTATTATGATTTTCTTCATATAAATTATCATTAAAGGGGAATGTGTGCCCTTCTTATGTTTTGTGGCTAGAAAAGGGATACCCTCTATATATGCTTTTTATTTGTATTTAATTTTAGTTTATTTTAGTTATTTAATTTTGGGGATGTGTGCTCTCCTTAGTATCGATTCAGCTAGAGGAGAGGCCCCTATTTTATTTCCATTATTTATTATTTTCCTTTATTTCTGTCATAATATTATTCTATCATACTTTTCTCATGCATCTTGATTAAAATGCAATAAGTTCTCATTCATCATATTATAACTGTCATGCATACATGAAACATTTTTTAACCGAATTCATATGATTTTAGAGCCAATCCTATTAGAATATTCACCTTTTTTCTGAAATTAATTTTGCATCAATCACCAATCCTTGAATTCATCCTTTGGTTCGAGGCTTATTTCTTTTCCAAAGGGGAAAATAAATAGTTTTATAGAGTCAATATCAAGTGGTTTCTTCATTATTAGAAAATGAAATATTTTTCAAAAGTATTAAATGTTGAATCACAACACACATCTCATATTTGACGGGCTTATAAGGGGTTCACCTCATATGAGATTTGACAAATCGACGTCGTGCATAATTTGACCCCCCATAGTTTGTTTCCTTAAGCCAAAAGCTCGAGGCATGTTTGGCGGTTCGGAGGTCTAGGCCTTACAGCTGGCGACTCTATTGTGGAAGTTTAAAACTAATAAAACAAAGTGGGATATTTTTGATACAAAAATGCTTTTAGCTCAAAAATCATATGGAGTTACTTCACAATCACCCTTCTTTCTAGGAAAAAATGGATATAAAGTAATATCGATTAAGCTTCCCTCCTTGGCACTGCTTTGCTAATAGTGAAATTATACACCATAAGACATACCCACTAATCCTTTCAATTGGCATAAAGAATTTGCATTGAACCATTAGTCCCACACGAATCTCTTTGATTCATATGTTGTTTGGTATATCATACCTCTAGTTGCTGGGTAACCATTCAAACCACCAAGCCTCATGTAATGATTAGAGTTGACCCTAGGTGCCATGTACAATAATTTTGAATATATCCTATCATCATGAAATAATTTTCATTTGAGAAAAGGTTCAATTTTGACCCCAACATTTATCAGGTATACCATATCACCCCTAAATATTTTCAAAGAATCAATTAAGCCCCTAACATTATGAAGAATGGTGCAAATTTTCCCAACTCCATTAATTTGATGATGTGGCACCCATTTTTGATGACGTGGCACCCATTTTTTATGACGTGGCACCATTTTGATGACGTGGCACCCATTAATGACGTTGGGCTAATTTGCACCATTTTTCATAACGTTAGGGGCTTAATTGATAATTCAAAAATTTTTAGGGGTGATGTGGTATACCTGATAAATGTTAGGGTTAAAATTGAACCTTATCCCATTTTCATTCATGCATATATATATGCAAGCATCAGTACATATGAAATTTGAGCCAAGTAAAAAGTTCCAATAATTGATTCTCCAAACTACCACCCTGGTTCAATATACCTTGTTTGTTGTGGTCCAAGATTTTACAAAGTGCTAATACCATGTTTTTCTTCATCCAAAAGATCAACATGTCCAATAATTAGAATGCGTCCAACCCTATTACTGGTGATGCCATTGCCCCTTAAGGCGACATTATTGGCATGTTAGTAGAGGCTTTCAAGAAACAACAAGAGACCATAACCCCCATGATGAAACCTTAAGAGCAAACAATCCAGGATAAGGTCTAATCCATGATGGCCCAATTTTGTATCTAGCTTGCCAGTAATCCATCTACCTCCTCCAATTCTAGATTGGATCGCTTGACTGAAGATGATCATGGGATCACTACTCCAGTATTCCTTCTTGCAGATCCTTTCAAAAAGGGGTCCAATACCATCTCCTCCCTAAATTCATAGTCAAAAAGTATGAAGAGATGTAGAAAACTCTAAGTACAATTAAGAAGAGGCATGACATAGTGGATGTCAAGTCTTTGAGCCTTTTCCCTAAAGCAAGGCTGCCTTCAAAGTTTAAGATGCCAATCTTTAAGAAGTTTGATGGCACAACCTATCAAAAAATACATCTTAAGATCTATGATTGTTCCCTTCGCCCTTTGGGTGTGGATGGTAAGCTCTTTGCTAAGTTATTTCAACAGTCACTCTCTGGAGCTACTCTTAGGTGGTTTGTGGATTTAGATGGTTCTCGAAAATAGACTTGAGAGTCCATTTGTAACATTTTTGTAAGATAATATAATAACAATAATAAAGTCAATATTACTAGAAGGGATCTTAAAAGCACTAAGAAAAATCCAAAATAAAGCTTCTCCTCGTTCATTATAAGATGGAGGAAGAAAGAATCTCAAATGGTTAACAGGCTAAATGTGTTCGAACAAGTGGATATTATTGTTCAAAACTTGCTCCCTGTGTATTAAGACCAACTGCTCATGGTATTTGCCAAGCTTTAAAGCTTTGATTTCAACTAGCTTTCACATTGAAGACAAAATCAATGCTAGCTTCATCTAAGATGAATCCCAAACTTCCTCTTTTAGATACAACAGGCCTGTCCACCAGGGGAATGTCACCCAAAAGAATGGGGAAGTCAATGTTATTTCAGCACATAAGCCAATTCAGTTGGAAAGAAGAAAATTCTTTGACTTGGGTGGTTTTCCCTTCAGTGCTATCTACAAGAAGTGTTTAGATGGTAGAGCCATTACACCTCTCTAACCAAAGTCCATTCTAAATCCACAACTTAAAATTTTCAATATGGATGAATAATATGATTATCATCAAGGCCCTGACAATAAAACTGACAACAACAAGGCCCTTAAACAACATATATAAGATTTGATTGATCTCAAATAACTCATTCTACCTTTCTCTTGTAAACATCATCTCAAACCTTCTCACTAAACATAATGTTAATGCCTTTCTACTGGAATTTCAAGAAAGGTACTCCACCCACCTCATTAGTGATGCCGATTCATTATTGATATCATTATTATTGAAATGACCTACCTTCCTTAGGGACGTTTATCTTCCCTAATTACTCTTTCGCTATGGATGACCTACCTTCCTTAGGGAAGTCTATCCAAAATGACTATTATTTTGTCATAGACTTGACCAATATGAGGGCTGAGATTGATGTTATCACTCGCTAATTAGTGGCTCCACCCAAGGGTACTCTTGAACTAGAAGATAATCCCTTACTAAAATAACTCAAGAAAATCCAGGCCAACATATCAATCTGTAGTCTAATAATGTTATCTTATCCTCATCGTAAATCTCTTTGTAAGGCTTTGAACAAATGTCAAGCTCCAATAGATATTTCTTCAGACACTTTGGTAGCCTCAATTACAAATGCTATAAAAGGAGCATTCATTTCCTTAACTAATGATGAGATCCCATCTTGGGGACCCCACAATGATGCTCTTTACCTTACTATTATCACAAAAGAAAAGACTATCCCTATGGATCTCTTTGACAATGGGTTTACTTTAAAAGTATGCCCACTCAAATTGGTAAGTTGTCTAGGTCTAGAAGCTATTGATTTCACTCCACCTGATTAGATAGTGCGAGCCTATGATAACTCCAAAAGGGAAGTTTTGGGGTAGCAACTTTGACAATCACCATAGGTCCCAAATTTCAACATTCCTTTTCAAACCATTGATGTGCCCTCATATTTTAACCTGCATCTTAGAAGACCATGGATCCATCAAGTTAAGGTAGTGCCCTCCACATTGAATCAAAGGGTCAAGTTTTATTTAAAGAATGAGGTGGTCACTATGAGGCCCTTGTTTCGTTCATAATTTTATATATTTATCCCTAAAACTTGATTTTATTTTTTCCAAAAATATTGTGTTTAATGTGTTAAGTGGTTTTTAGAGAAAATCAAGAATTCATACAAATATAATGTTATTAGATTGAAAGACGGAGTTCCGGCACAAGCAGGATTGAAGAATGCTGAAAAATTAATTCCCATGGATGGGGGGGGAGGGGGGGGGGGGTGGGGTATGCACTTTAGTCTGTTAATTGGCATTCTTTTTATTTGAGGTACAAAATTCACCACGGGG
>CAOJBK010973301.1:0-17687 GCA_948294925.1 Codiaeum variegatum | reverse complement strand
TAAATTTAATTACATGTTTAATTCTATCATCATTAACAATTAATTAAATTGTTTAATTAATCATTAATATGATACATACAAGCTAATGGGAATCACCATTTGGTGTGTGACTTACTAGGTTCATGTTCTAATTAGCAATGGCATAAAGAAAACTTTTTTCTTCCCACCAAGAGTGTTAACCTAATTCCACACTTAGTCCCATAAGTCGTGAGTGACGTCTAGCATAACATATCGCGAGTACCTAATTAGAAATAAATGTCGATGATCATATCCTCGACATAAGCATGGACCTCTCGATCATAATTACTGTGCACTCAAATCCCTTTATTACAGATTCCTAATCTCAGATAGGTTCATGGAAGAAGTTAAACCCTTTGTGCTAGATCATATGACTTATATCTGATGTGAGTTCTCGATAAATCGATTCCAACTAAATACACTTTCTAGTGAACCTTATCCACCCTGGCCATGGATTTGCATATCAAGAACAACCAGAAGTTATAGGATTCCTTTCTTGGTTACCCAAGTTAATGAATTCTTTCTTGGTTAAACACTTATCCCAACATACCACTGATTATGGCCACCACATGCCATATACCAATATGTGACTAGCATCGGTATGAAAGCAGTAACAAACCATAACTACCAATATGCTAGATAACATGTCAGCTCAAGTCTAAGGATTATATGTACAATCATAATCTAGATGATGCAATATTTACTAGTAGGGAACAACCTATGTATCCATCTTCTAATGTCACTATTCAGTTTATTCATCTCATGAGTGCTCACGTGTTGCCACGACATCACATGTCTATAGCATGAGACTTACTACATTCATACGAATAAGTTTCCAATACTCATCATGGATGACAATAGAGATGATGGTCTTCCGGATTAATGGCATCCCTACGAATAATCCTATGACCATGAATAACTTTTAAAGCATCTGTTAAAAGGTAATATGTCACTCACATTCTCAAACTCTTTGAGAATAGATTCCCTACAAAATACTTAAGGGGCATATATATGTTCGATATAAGGAATGTTTTCACTTAAAGAACATATATACTAAAGCCAGTTAGGTTTTCATTTACATTCACATGCCGAGTGTAAGCTTTAGGGCATACACTGCTAATATAAGGAAGAATCCAGGTGCTCAATCCCAACCCTAAATTTCTTTAGGTATCAGTATCTTCTCACTTCCATGTTCAGGTTACGTGAGGCAACAGCAGCCCAATTCTTTTCAAAAGTTCGCAGCCTGAGCAGCCTGGTCTTGAAGCATCGGATTGGAACGAGTGCCTTATTATTGACTGGACGGAGGGGTTGATTCCCCTCTGGGAAGTCATCGACCATTGATTTGGCCACCTCCTTCAGCACGACCCTTGCCTTTTGATCTGTCAGAGGCTCTACAAATAAAAACAAGATCGATAATGCAATAAATAAAAATGGTCAGCAAAAGTATTAATAGGCAAGGCCTTACTAGAGGCATGTCGCAAGGTGTGAAGCATCGAGTGGGACCCATCATCTTTAAGAAGGTAGGATGAGACTATGATCAGGCTTCGGTCAAACAGTCGACCGCAGCTGGCAAGAGCCCAGATGCCCTTGGCATCGGCGAAGGTCATGTTCTTATCCAATTTCTCCACCTCGACAAACCTCTATACTCGCCGATGAACCCGAAGCTCACCAGGCCTTTTTTAAGTGGCTTCAACACTATCAGTGCGAAGAACTTGTTCTTCCAGTCATCGTCCTTATTTTCCTTGACTCTAAAAAAGGTCAGCAGCGGCTTCTTTTGAAAGCACCAGATGTATGGCTCGCTAGAGGTGGCGAGGTTGAAAAAATCTTGGAACATTTTCAGGCTCGGATTGTTGTTACCCAGAATGAAGCAGACAACCTTGAAACAATGGAGATCCTCGATGGATTTGGGGGTTAACACCATTAGATTAACCTGGAAATGCTCAAAGAACTAATAGAAAAAAGGAGAAGGGGGGAACAGTAAGCCCCTGATCCGATGATTGTAATACCATACGTAATCACGATCTCCCTTGGGCTGTTCAATAACAGTATTGGTTGAAAAAATTTTGGCCTTTAGCTGGGGACGTTTAACATGTATATAGCCAGATAAGGAGTCAATAGTCTCTTAAAAGATCCCAAACCTGAAGGATATGGGAGTAACGTCCTTCATATGCAGCCTCATTGTGTTATTCAGATAAGTCACGGTATCCTGGGACTTACTTTGCTTCTGAGGCTTCTCCACCTCCAGAAAATATTTATTGGTTTGTTTTTATAGTGGTGCCATTACAAAACAGGTAAGAGATAAGTAGGAAACAGAGAAAGAAAAAGGAGGCACAAAGGAGAAAGGAAAGCAGAAAACATAAGAAAATAGAGAAAAGGGAAATTAAGGAAAAGTAAAGGGGAAGAAGGTGAGTTTATATAGATGTCTGAGGGCATTTAAAGGCATAGGGAAACAACTGACAGGTGGCGAACAGAGATTGCAGCCTGCTTCAATGCCCATCATGACTCTTTAATGCTCACCATGAACCCGCTGAGCATCCCACCATATGGCAGAAAAGGATAGGCTACAAAGAAGGTGTTGTTACATAGAGAAGTGCAATGATCTCATCACAGCCTAACAAAAGGCCGTGTACAAGGCAGGGAAACATCACATCTGATCAGTCTAGAAGACACGTGAGCTCTTCAGTCCCCTCTATTTGAAATTCAAAAATCAATCATATCGTCCAAACGAAGGCATACATTTTCGAGCCTAGTGAACCCTACTCACGCACTCTTTGAGCTCTAAAGCCTTCGAGTGCTAACATTGGAGGGGGACAATTGATACGACTTGGAATCAATCAGGTTTAGCCCTAACTCATTATCCTAGGTTCGAACCCCTTAGCACCTTTAGTTCCTCTCGAATCTGAAGCCTCCAACAAGTTTGTCTTATTAGCCTTCGGGGGACAGGTGTCACAAAGCCCTGAAGCCATCTAGTGGTCACGTCATGAGTAGACACGCATCCCACTATAAGGGTTTTCACCCTATAAATATCTCATTTAAAGCCATATATAGGTAAGTCCAAATCAAGACTAGAAACTACTATTTTTGATTTTTTAGAGTTGTTTTCACTCTTTACAGAGACCTTGACTTGAGCGTCGGAGGGTTATTGCCAGACACAGCATCCGGCCACCACTGACCAGTGTTTTTCCTATGCAGGTAGTTCAAATTCAACCAAAGGAGTCAACCTCCAAGATCATGTTCAAGTACAACACATCGGATTGCACAAATATTAGATAGAGTGATGGGGAATTTAAAAGAAAGACTAATGTTCAGTTATGCACAAATACAACATGAAAATCTATTTCGTTCTGATCTTAGACCTATGACTCTGAATTTGGATGGAAGGAAAAGATCAAAACCTAAAGGTTTTAAATTTGAGAGTAAATGGTTGGTTCATGAAAAATGGAAGGAGACTATTGACTACATTTGGAGATCAGAAAGCAGAGTTGATAATTTGAAGGCTTTACAGCAAAAATTGAGGAAGTGTGGCAGCAAATTAAAAAAGTGGCATAATGAAGAAGTTAGGAATTCAAGAATTAAAATCCAAGAATTATAAGAAAAGCTTAATAATTTGTATAAACAACTGATGGATGAGATGGGCAAAAGGCTTGAAAGAGAATGGATCTTTGAATTATGTAAACTATGGAGAATGGAAGAGTTGCACTGGCAGCAACAATCGAAGGAGACATGGTTAGAAGTTGGAGATATAAATACCAGGTATTTTCACTCCTGTGCTGTTAAAAGAAAATTGAGAAATCGAATTATGTGATTGCAAACTGAAGATGGGAATTGGATTGATGGTGAAAAAGAAATAGTTAGGGAATTCCAAAAATTTTTATCTAAAAGTGTATACTTCATCGAGTTCAGTAGGAAATGGAGAAATTCTGAGATGTATTGATCAAGTGGTATAAAGTGAAATGAATACAACTCTAATGGCTTCAGTTACACCAAAGGAAATTAAAAAAGCAATGAAGGCTTTAGGGGTGTTAAAGGCACCAGGGCCAGATGGTTATGTTGGTGCGTTCTTTCAAGATAGCAAGGAGAAGGTAAGAAATGAAGTCATTAAAGCTGTGTAAAAATCTTTGAAACAAAAGTCATGCCTCCATAATTGAACGCTACTTACATAGCCCTCATTCCTAAGGTGGATTCATCAATTAAGGTACACCAATGTAGAACTATCAGTTTGTCAAATTTGTTTATAAAATTATTGCCAAAAATATCATTTTTAGGTTGAAACCATGGCTTGGGTCATTGATTCTAGAAAACCAAGTAGCTTTTGTCCCTAATAGACACATTGAGAATAATATCCTTTTAATTCATGAATTGATGCATTGATTTAATAAAATTAATTCAAAGAAGAGGGGTTATTGTGCTTTAAAATTAGATATTTATAAAGCATATGATTGTGTTGAATGGCAGTTTTTGTATTATGTCTTGGATCATATGGGGTTTTACAGGGAGTTTGTGAAAATTATTGAGGCATGTATTTCCACTGTTAGCTATGCAGTGTTAATTAACGGACAACCATCAGCTACATTTAAGAGGTTGTATTCAATTAAAAATTTTAAAAACTTTTAAAAACTTTTTAAATGAATGACTTTTGAAGAGTTTGTTAGATTTTTAATGACTTTTATAGAGTCTGTGAAAAATCATTGGAAATCCTGCGAAAATCATAATGAAAATTGTAGACTTTTTTTATGTATAGATTTGGGAAAAAGTCATTAAAAGTCATTCACTTATAAAAGTGGATGACTTTTTGAATATCTGTTAATTTTTAATGACTCTATAAAAGTTATAATTGAATATCTAATGATTTTTAATGACTTTTAAAAAGTCATTATTGAATACATTCTAATTTTTATAGAGTTTTTAAAAGTTTTGATTAAATACACCATTACTTTTAATGACTTTTAAAGTCTATAAAAGTCATTAATTTTCCTAATTGAATACATCCCACTTAAGCCTACAAGGGGTCTCAGACAAGGAGACCCCTTATCTCCATATCTTTACATTATTGTGATGGATGGATTGTCAAAATATTTGGAGAAGGCTAAGGGAGAATTAAAGGGTCTAAGGTTAATTTTAGAGCTCCATCTATTACACATCTCATGTATGTTGACGATACAATTTTGATTGGTGAGGCATCCTTTTCGGATGTTACAAATCTAATGGGTATGCGTAAGAATTTTGGGAAAGCAGCAGGACAGAGTATTAATGTAGAAAAGAGTAATATTTATTTTAGTAAGAAATGTTTCACCGCATGACTTTGTTAAAATCAACATTGATGCGAGCTTTAAGCATGAACAAGAGAAGCTGAAATTGCTTGTATAATCAGAGATCATAAAGGATCACTTATTGAGGGAAAAACAAAGATTATTCAATCCGATTCAGTTATTACAGCTGAGATTAAAGCATTTTTTATGGGAGCTGTTGTTGCGTTAGAAGCAGGCTGGAACAAAGTGGAAATGGAGACTGATAATCAAGAGTTGGTGAATGCACTTAATATTCTTGATGAAAATTGTTTCCGGCAACTGCAAATTTTGATCCCTATGGCTAGAGAAATTATAAATTGTTTTGAATGTTGTAATGTGAACTGGGTCTATAGGGAATGTAACAATACTGTAAACTGGGTGACCCAAAATTCCTTAAGTAGAAATTTGTATCCGAATTGGTGTACCAGTCGTCCTTCAAGTCTGGATCGTTTGTTAACTTTTGATAGTTGCTGTGAATGAAGCTATGTTTTTCAGGTATAAAAAATAACTTTCTATTATTACACAACTTTTACCACCAACTCCTACTTGTTTGTTTCTACACATAATTAGTAGTTTGTAAATTATTAATTAATTTTAGATATGTGCACAATATTCTAACACTTAAAGAATATGCTCTAGTTGCATTTTTTTTTCATTAGATATATAAAATCAAATGCTTTATATAATTTGAGTATGTTTATAAGCCTAGATAATCAAGGAAACGAGAGTGTAAGAACAAAAAATGAAAAACACTATCAAACCAAGTTGATCAACCTACCAATGAGACTAAGAGTGTGAGAGGTGGACAATGAACACAGACCCTTGGTACTCTAGAATAAACTATAAAGGCAAATGATTGGAATGTTGACTCTAATTTTTAAAATTTGTAGAATATAATATTAATATTATGATAAAAAATTAACATTGTCTCCTTTAAAATTTAGACTTGTCTTTTATATTTTTAGTTTAAGAAAAAATTAAGGGATTCTTTAGTCTTTTTTTAAAAATTAATCTAAAATATCTAAGAGTACAAAGATTTTTTTTTTAATTCATCTGTTTTTTTTTTTATCATATTAAAAAAACTTAGATAACGTAATTTTTAGTTTTTAAAGTTGAGTTCAAATTAATTTTCTAAGGCGTAGTAGCTTGCAAAACTTATGATTCTAAATACATTGATCTCGTGGCTCGATTATTGTTAGTTATGCGTTGAATTTATTATGTCCAAGCCATATTAAATGTGTGAAACCAAAGTCAAACTAAGTTTTAACTATGCGGAGTGCCTTTACTCCACAACGACCACCTTCTAAACTCTATAAATAGGTCATTTGCAACTTTTATCAATCATCCAATTCTTCTTCAAGTGAGTGTGAAGCCTGAGTGAGTAAAAAAAATATTCTTTTGTAAATTTATGAGAATTTGTGAGATTAATTGACTGTATTAAGTTAAGAGTTTTTGAGTGTTATTCTCTATTCCTTTTGTAATTCTCAATTTATTCGCCAATGGATTTTACTTCTGCTTCACAGGTGGATGTAGGCTTTTTGCCTAACCATGTAAATTTATGTCCCTATTTATTTCTCAATCTAATTAAATTTTGTCGTCAATTTATTTCCGCTATTCAAAATTCCAAAAAAAATGGCATCAGAGCCGAATTGGAGATTAGTGTGGTAGTGTTGTAATGCATATCTAGGAAAGTTCGAGTTAAGAAAAGACTTGGTACTTAAATGTGTCCGTTGTGACACACCTCTCTTTCTTCGGAACTTACTTGGTGTATTATTCATAGTCTAAAGTCATTATTCTCGTATACGGTCATCATGACGATGACAAAATTTGATATTGAGAAACTTGATTGCACTATGAATTTCACCATGTGGCAAGTCAAGATGAGAGCAATCTTGATCCAAAATGGTATGCATCAAGCTTTATATGTAAAGATAAAATGCATAGTACTATGGATAAGGCAAAGAAACATGATATGATGATAATACCCTTGCTTCCATTCATTTATGCCTTTCAAATGAAGTGCTATGAGAAGTTATGCAAGAGAAGACTGCCAAAGATTTATGGGATAAACTTGAATCCTTGTATGTAACAAAGAATCTCACCAGCAAGTTGGTAGAAAAGCACTATTTGTACACCGTCAGCATGGCTGGAGGTGCATTTATCAAATCTCAAATTAATGAATTCTCATCCATCCTTATGGATTTAAAAAATTTGGAGATTTCTTATGATGATGAAAATCAAGCTCTTATGTTGCTTAGCTCACTATCTCTATCCTACAAGCACTTTAGAGATACATTGATTTATAGTTGACAATCTCTAAAGTTTGAGGATTTTAAAGCGGCTCTATTTTCAAAAGAGCTAATGGACAATGAACTCATTGGCAGCAGTAAAGATAGCAATGAAGAAGGCCACATTGTTCGAGGAATATCTTTTGATAGAAATTCTGGAAGCAACAATTCAAGATCTAAATCAAGGTCTAAACATGAAAATTTGACTTGTAATTACTATAAGAAGAAGGGGCATATCAATTCAGAATGCTTCAAGCAGAAGAATAAGCAACAAAATAAAGATCGAAAGAATGAACATTCTGAAGCTAGTATTGTTCAAAAATCAAGAGCAATGTGGCTTGCTCTTAGTTTGTGATAATGGAGCTAAAACAAAAAATGAGTGGGTTCTAGATACAACTTGCTCATTCCATATGTGTCCTAATCAGAATTATTCCTTCACATACAAATCATTGAAAGGTGGAGTTGTATTGATGGGCAACATCATGCTTGTAAAGTTGTTGAGATTGGTAATATTAAAATTAAAATGTATGATGGAGTATTCAGAACTTTGATAGATGTTCGATATAGTCCAGACTTGAGGAGAAATCTCATCTCTTTAAGTATTTTAGATTCAAATGGCTGCAAGTTTACTAGTGGAGATGGAGTTTTGAAGGTTGCCAAAGGTTCCATAGTTGTGATGAAGGTTGAGAAGATATGCAAATTATATGTTTTGAAAGGCTCTATAGTTATAGAAGGAGCAATCTGAAGGATGAAATACGAGCCAAATAGCGAAAGCTAAAAATGAGAGTTATGGAAAGGGAAAACCGAACCCTAGGGAACAGAAATCGGATTTCGATTTTTAAAACTTTTTGAAAACTAAACTTTGTTAAAACTCTTTTAACAAAACTAGGTTAGACAATATTTCAAACTCTTTGAAACTTTACCCTAACTTAGGGTTTGAGTAAAATTATTTTGTCAAAACTCTTTTTAAAAAATCATTTGAAAATTTTCAAACACTTTGAAAAATAACTCTATGTCAAAACTCTTTTAATATAGAGGTTTAGTCATTTATCAAACTCTTTGATAAATGCCTAAAACTATGAAAGGACCCATTATTTCAACCATGGATACTCTCACCAATTGTGTGCAAAACACAATTGAAAAAAGAAAGGCTTGAAGTAAAAATACCTCTCTCCCTCCTTCACTAAGCTCCTCAAGTGCGAAGCCTCTAGCTCGATACATACCCAGCTTTTCCCAAAAGCTTGTTCTTGAGTTCTCTTCAAGAGGCTTGAATCTTCTCTCATTAGTTATCCAAATGTTTGATTCTTGCTCCTTTACATGAGAACTTGAGACTTGGGGATGGTTTTGGACTTTAATGCTTCTCCACACTCCTTTCTCAAAGGTTAATTAAAGATGAGTTTGTATTTAAAGAAATATTTTTCAAAACAAACTTACTCTCAGAGTTTGGTATGAATTTGAAGCTTTCTCTCTCTAACTCTTAGAGATCTTCTCTCTCTAACTCTTTAGAGAAGATGATGAATAGTTTTTCCATCTCTTCCATTTGTTTGAGCGTGAGAGTGAGTGTTAGGAAAAAAAGATGATACATCCTTATTTATACCCATAACTTCTCCAAGCACTTTTCCTTAGATTAAGGAAACATGTTATAAAGTAATGGTTACTCATTCTAGTTGATATTTGACGAAATGATTAGTCAATTAGTCAACTAGATTAAATATATAATTAGTAAAAATCATCTTAAACCTTAATTAACCACATCTTATATGGATTAAGCTAACATCTCATATTAAGCTTAATTATTTTATATGTTTGTCCAAAAACCATTTCAATTAGTCATATTCCTTTTTGAGAATTAAATATCAAGACATGCTAGTATCTTTATAAATTTAATTACATGTTTAATATAATCATCATTAATAAATAATTAAACTCTTTAATTAATTATTAATATGATTCGTACAAGATAATGGGAATCACCATGTGGTATGTGACTTACTAGGTTCATCTTGTAATTAGCAATTGGATAAAGAAAACTCTTTTCTTCCTACCAAGTATGTTAACCTAATTCCATACTTAGTCCCATAACTCGTGGTTGACGTCTAGCATTCCATGTCACAACAACTTAATTAGAAAATGAATGTCGGTGATCATATCTTGACATTTACATGGACCTCTCAATCATAATTAGCATGCACTCGATTCCCTTCATTACGAATTCTCGATCTCAGCTAGGGTCATAGAAGAAGTCAAACCCTATGTGCTAGATCATATGACCTCTATCCGGTTTGAGTTCTCGATAAACTCGGTTCCAACTAGAAACTCTTTCTAGTGAACCTTATCCATTCTGGCCATAGATTTGCATATCAAGAATAACTATAAGTTATAGGATTCATTCCTTGGTTACCTAAGTTAATGAATCCTTTCTTGGTTCAACACTTATCCCAACATACAACTAATTATAGCCTCCACATGCCAAATAACAACACATGACTAGCATCGGAATGTAAGCAGCAACAAACCATAGCCACCAATATACCAGATAACATGTCGCATCAAGTCTAAGGATTATATGCACAATCATAATCTAGATGATAAAATATTGACTGGTAGGTAATGACCCATGCATCAATCATCTAATGTCACTGTTCAACTTACTCATCTCATGAGTGTGCTCAGGTGTTGTCACAACATCAAATGTCTGTAGCATGAAACTCACTACCTCCATACCAATATCTAATACTCATCATAGATGACGACATAAGTGATGGTCTTCCGGGTTAATCGTGTCCCTACCAATAATCCTATGACCATGAACAACCTTTAAAGCATCTATTAAAAGGTCAATCTGTCACTCATATTCTCAAATTCTTTGAGAATAGATTTCCTATAGAATACTTAAGGGACATATATATGTTCGATACAAGGAATATTTTCACTTAAAGAACATATATACTAAATCCAGTTAGGTTTTCGTTTACAGTCACATGCTGAGTGTAAGCTCTAGGGCATACACTGCTAACACAATCGTGTCCACATCTTCCTTGTTTGACTCAGATGTCTCCAGATTATGACATATGAAGATAGAACATATGAGTGAAAGAGGTCTGTTGGAGTTTAGCAAAAGAGGTCTTTTATGTGGACAGAGTACATCATAGCTAGACTTCTGTGAAAATTGAATTTTTAGGAAGTAGAAAAGTGTTAGCTTCAGTATGGAAGTTCATAAAACTAAAGGTACTCTACACTATGTTTATTTAGATCTTTGGGGAACAACATGTGTTCCATCTAAAGATGGTGCTTGATAACTAGCAAATTATGCAGTGTTTTACCTTATATTCTAGATGATTTTACTTGTTAAATTTAATTTAATTTATTTTTTATGGTGTTTTTAGCCATTTTTAAGTATTTAAATGGACTTCGGAGCTAAGAGGAATAATTTCAAGGTTTGGGCTCGAAAGACGAACAAAAAGGACCAAAACGGATTAAAAAATCAAGTCCCAGGGCTACCCCACGGTCTGGCTCATGGCCTGTGAGCCAGCCCATGAGAAATGCTAAAAAAATGGAGAAATAGTAGCTTCTCACTATCCCCGTCATGGGCTGTGACGGAGCCCGTGTAAGCTCACAATCAATTTCGCTAAAATCTGACTAGTTTGAACCTATCTCGGTATTTTGGGAATAAATTGAGATACAAAACTCCAATTGAGTTGATTTAGGTACTTTTGGAAATCTAAGAGAAAGATATACATCTTTTAAGAAGATCACAAAGTCTAATTCTTTCATCTAGATATCCAAAATTGGCACGAAAGTTAGATATCTGATTCTGACTGTGGGAGAAGACTAGAAGAGGGGCATAGAGAAGCAGTAGCTTCTCACGATCCCTGTCACGGGCTGTGACATGGACCGTGAGAGCAATCTATCTCTCAATTCAAGGGAAAATTGAATGGAAGGGTTGTCACGGGCACGGGCATGGGTCGTGAGAGCTGCCCGTGACAGCCTTTGCACTTATAAATAGCCTGAATTTCACAGAAAAAAATATCTTGTCTTAGATTTTTAGATCTAGGGTTCACCCAAAAAGCTAGATAACCACTAAAACTAAGGATTTCCAAATCAAAGAATGAATTAGAGGTGGAGAAACACAATTGAAGGAAAGATTAAGTAAGATTATCATTGGAATTCAAGGATTAAGCTAGAGTTCATCATGAGTTCTTTAGTTTATTCTCTTTTCTTGTTAATTTCTTATTCTTTTCTTGTTATTATGAACTACCCTCATCTAATCTACCTAGATTAGATGGGTATTTGATGTTTGTATGGATTGATTGACTATTTTCCTCAATGAATTTTAGGATTTTATTCAAGTATTGAATTTGATTTATATTGTTGCACTTTTCATCTTCAATTGCATGCTTGTGAATGAGTGATATTGCCTATTCTTTGCTAGAGATAGAAAGTTAGGTTTTAGAACACTTAAAATCAATTAGGTTTGTTATGTTTTCTAGAAATAGAAGTATGGACTCTTAGGATTTATGCTCCATTTTCACTCATTTTTAATGCGGTTCCTACTTGATTGGTTGTGATAAGAGATTCCCAACCTTTACTTAGGAATTAGGGTTTGTCTACTTGAGAAAGATTCAAACTTACCTTTTGTGTGAAAATCCACTTGTTAATTGCCTTGATTTTTCATTGAGTTGTCCGTCGTCTATGCAATATATTCAAATACGAATCGAAGTCTAAGTAGATGCTCTATTTCTTATTTGTCTCATCATTGATCTTACATGTTCTTGAATTTGTCTTTTTAGGAATCAGTTGGTAATTAGGATTTTAATGTTTAGTTCTTAAAACTAATGTTAATTGTGAACTAGACAATGGTTTAAGTTTGAGCTGGTAGTTGCACCGGTGTCCCCGTGGATTGACCTTGTTACTGCTATACTACCTAAATGATAGGTACACTTGCCTAAAGCCAAGGTAGAATTAGTCGTCGAGTATTATAAATTTTAAAACCCTTAGTATTGCTTTTAGTGCATCAGTGCTCGATATATGCTTACCTTCATTGACGATTACTTTAGGAAGGTATAGGCATATTTTTTTGAAGCATAAAAATGATGTCTTTACCTCCTTCAAGCAATGGTAGGCCTTGGTGGAGAAACAAATAGAAAGAAAAATTAAGTGGCTCAAGACGGACAACACTTTAGAATTTTATGAAGGTGATTTTGATGAGTTCTGCAAAAATAAAGGCATTGATGTCACCTTACAGTTAGAGGAACACCACAATAAAATTGTGTAGCATAGCGTATGAACAGAACGATCTTAGAGATAGTTCTTTGCATGCTGTCAAATTCAGGCTTATCTAAAAATTTTTGGGCAGAAGAAACTTCCATAGCATGTTATTTGGTGAATCTTTCGCCAAAAACTTCCATCAATTGTAAGACATCAAAAGAGGTATGGTCTGGTAAACCAACCGCTTATTCAGATTTGAATGCATTTGGGTATCCTGCTTTATGCGTGTTAATGATGGAAAGTTAGAGCCTTGAACTAAAAATTGCATATTTATTGGTTATCCTTTTAGTGTCAAAGGATATAAATTATGGTTCCTTGCTCTAAAGTCTCCAAAATTGATCATTAGTAGAGATGCAGTGTTTGATGAATTAGCTATGTTACATCCTGAAAAGGAGAATTATGCTATAAAGGAGGCTTCTATTTCTTCTAACACAGACAATGCAAGTTCCTCTGAGCAAGTGGAGTTTGATGTGGAGAACGAAAACTCAACACAAGACCAAGTCCAGATGCCTACCTTTGTTGAAGAAGATGAAACACCACAAAGTGATGAAGAAGACTCTATTGCTACACATAAGCCACCAAGAAAGAAGATGAGGCCTTAGAGATTAGCAGATTATGTATCAATTGCACTAACTATGGTAGAAGACACAAATGTAATTGGTGATCCTTCAACACACTCAAAGGCTATCTCATGTTATGATTCTGCTAAGTGGTTAGTAGCTATGTAGGAAGAGGTAGAGTCTCTTCATAAGAACAAAACTTAGAATTTAGTCAAACCGCTGAAAGACAGTAAAATTATTTGATGCAAATGGATCTTTAAGAAGAAAGAAGGCATTTTAGGTGTTGAAGATGCCAAGTACAACACACAAGTACTTCAATGATTGTGTTCTCACCTGTTTTCAAATATAGCTCTATTCATGTCTTGCTTGCTTTAGTTGCTATATATAATTTGGAGTTAGAGAAACTGGATGTTAAGACTGCTTTCTTACATAAAAACTCGAGAAGACAATCTATATGCAACAACTTAAGGGTTTTAAGATTGAAGGCAAGAAAAACCATGTTTTCTTATTGAAGAAATGATTATATGGTCTGAAATAGTCACCTCGATAGTGGTATAACCGATTTGTTTCTTTCATGGTCAAGCACAGTTATTCACGGAGCCAATATGATAGTTGTGTGTACCTCAGAAAACTCACAAATGGCTCAATTGTGTATTTGTTGCTTTATGTTGATGATATGCTAATCGCAGTCAAAGATTTGTTTGAGAACAACAAATTGAAATTAGAATTGAGTGGTGAATTTAAAATGAAAGATTTGAGAGCAACTAAGAAAATTCTTAGTATGGAGATTCGAAGAGACTGAGCTGCATGAAAGATTTATCTCACTAAGGAGGGTAAAAGAAAGGAACTACTTACAAAATAATCTTACATGGAAAAGGGGAAAAAAACAAAGAGAGATAGAGATCAGAGATTATTGAACTAAAATTTGGTCAAGAAAAGCTCACAAAAGTTTTTAGGTTCTTCAAGCAAAAATTTCCGTATCATTAATTAGCAGGGAATGCAAAAACGCACACCAAAACAGTCCTACTTTTACAGAAATTAATAATTAGAGAAATATTACATCTTCAAAATTGAAAATATCCAAACAGAACAAACACAAAATTAATAAAAGAAATATAACATATATAGCATTAACATGTTTAAGAAGAAGATAAAGACTGCTTATTCGTTGCACTCTGAGGAGTTGAGAAAGATGGTGGCTCCACTTGTTTGAACATTTCTTGTTGCTTTTTCCATCTCTTAATTTCCTTAGAAAGCAAACCTTTCCCTTCCTCAAATTCTTCTTCATCATCATCACTTACCTTGACACGAACAAATTTTCCTTTTTTAAAATTTAATCCTAAGTTAAAACACATGTTTCTTGATTGATTATTAACTGAATTAGTCCAAATCCAAACTATATAAATGAAGATTATGTTTTTAGTTTTGATTTGTTTGCCTCTTTTAAATGCTTGTTTTTTCACGGAAAAATGATTGATCCCTTTAAGAATAAGTTAAGTCACTAACAAACAAGTGATATAAGATCCACTCAATCTATAATATCAAATGTCGCATTTATTGGTGTTATCCCGAAGATAACAAATCTGTAGTCACTTTTCCCTTTTCTTTCTTTTTGCCTAATTTTTTAGGTACCATTTTGCACTTTTTAATCAGAAAAGAAAAATGTCATGTTCAATTCATCAATGTTATTAAAAATTAGATCGAAGATTAAACCATTCTCTCTACTGATTTACGGTCTGATTGGTTCAACTATAAGAAATATATAATAATTTTATCTATATTATATATTTATTCTTTTTTTATACAGAGAAATTAAATTAATTTCAAAATATATGTAGTTATTTAATATAGGTCAGTCTCAACATGGTTCAGTCTCAACTAAATACCTGCCAAAGGACCGAATCCTATAGCGTCCAGTTACACTCGAACCCAAGGCCATCACAAGCTTTGTCCTCTAGTGACCTTAAGGGTTCGGGATTTAACAACAGAACAGGTGTTACAAGACCCATGGAGAGGTACACTGCCAAAGTACCCAGGCTCGACACGTGTCCCCTTCAACAGGGTTTTTCACCCTATAAATACAGACATCCACAACCTCAACAAGGTAATGCAAACATATCCTCAAAAAGCTCTCAACTATATATTGTTCTATTTGTGATTCCACCATTTCATTGACTTGAGCGTCGGAGGGTTATCGCCGGGCACAACGTCCGGCACCCCTGACCGTCCTTTACTCTGTGCAGGTCCATTCCAGCTCGACCAGAGCAGTTCAATCCTAGCGTGATCAAACACAGCACGCCTCATTTGGTGCCGTTTGTGGGGACGATTGACAGTTTCCTTCACACACTCTCAAAAATCTGTCACGGATTTATAACTCACAATGGAACACACCCACGTAGATGACCGCGTGGTAGAGGATAGCCTTCCTCCTCCTGCCACAAACCCAACAGCAAACAGACCCCAAACACCAGTAAACCCAATTGCAACTCTAACTAACATAGTTGCCTCTCTACAGAGCTTGCAGAACCTCATGAGTAAACCTCAAGCCCCAAGCCCTTCCACTTTAGTTTCACAACCCGCTCCGCCTCAAGCAACGCCAGATTTGGTTACAGCCTTACAAGGCTTGCTAAGCAACATGATTCCTTTAATCACACCTCTTCAAATAGCACAGCGGCCTAACCCACCAGTTAGACTGGACAACAATGCTCCAGCTGGAGTTCAGGGAGTGAATGCCAATGTCCCAGCAGAAGTATCTGCAGTCAGGCCAGCCGAGGAGAGATATCAAAATAGATCCACACTAGTAGTGCTAATCAGGGAACACTGGAAGGATGATAGGAGTGCAGGGCAGCATGAAGATGACAGAGAGGCAGTAGGAGATAGATTCGTTGCCAACAGGAGAGAGGAGCCACACCCTGATAGACCCCACAGGGGTTCAAAGCTCAGTCCAAAGTATGCAAGCCAGCACGCTAACCTTAGGAGAGACGAATAGGAGGCCTCAATTCACCAAGGGTCCAGAATGACTTTGAGAGATGAAGTCAGAAAATATGTTGAAGAGATGGTGGGACCAAAGCCAGACAGGAGGAGAGACTTCTCCCTACATCTCAAGTCTCCATTTTCCAGGCACTTCGAGGAATATCAAATGCCTGACAAATTCAAACAGCCCCGAATGGACAAGTATGATGGCAGCTAGGACCCCAAGGCTCACGTCCTAGAATACAAGCATCTGGTGGAGCTGCAAACCACCAAGGACGAGGCACTTTTTGCCGAGCCTTCAGAAGCACATTGGGAGGAGCTGCTGTGAAGTGGTATGATAGCCTGTCCGAAGGCAGTATTGACTCATTTTGGAGCATGATGAATCTATTTGTCAAAAGTTTCTCAGCCTCCATTTCAATACCAACTCCAACCCGAGCCTCGGAGCAGATAGAGCAAGGTTCGGATGAGTAACTAAGGGACTTCATTGCCAGGTTCAACAGGGAGACGTTGAAGGTGACAGATATAGATGAACCAAGGGCAATCAAAGCCCTCTAGAAATGTACTAGCCACCAGGACTATTTCAAAGCTTTAGTCCGGAGTTTGCCCCGAACCTTGAATGAAGCAATGGCTATTGCAGAAGAGTACATTAAGCAAGATGACACTTTCAGGGAGAGCAGGTTTTACAAGAAGAGAAAGCCAAAAGAGGAAAGCTCATCCCAAAAGAAAGCGAAGAAAGAAGAACAACCCTCAAGAGGTGGAGGAACCCCTTATAGGTAGAATTAGCAGCAGGGTTATGCTCAGCAGAGAAGCATCGAACCCCCAAGAAGGGAGAGATTCGACCCCTAAAATCTCACACCATTAAATACGAACCCAGAGGTGGTTTTTGCTGCATTCCAAGATAAGAACATCTGGAGGAAGCCCACACCTATAAGAAGAGATCTAGAGAAAAGAGATCGATCTCTGTGGTGCAAGTTCCACAACACCCATGGGCATACAACCAACACTTGCAGATCCCTCATAGAAGAGATGGAAAGACTAATCAAGCAAGGCTATCTCAGCAACTATGTCAAGAGGAATGACAGAGCAGACCCAGCGATTCCTCCAAAGCCAGTACCAATCAAAGATGGAGTGGCCGGTGACATTTTATGCCTTATAGAAGGCCCAGAAGAGGTTCCTATGAGCAGAAGGAGTTGGTGTGAACCCACGAGCATTCAGAGTTTGTGTTTTTCAATGGCATAATGCAACCTGCGTCTGGGTCAGCCAACCGAGCCCCCATAAAAGCTGAAGCCATA
>CAOJBK010972841.1:0-10275 GCA_948294925.1 Codiaeum variegatum | reverse complement strand
CGAATGAAACACAGAATCGAGAATCTGATGTTTTTACAGAATCATGTAAATTTGACAAGCAAGATAGTAGTAAGAATGTTGAAAGCAATGCAACACAAGCAAATTCCATAGACTTTATAGATTTCTTTACTTCTCATTATGCAAATATCTGGAAACAAACAAAATTGATGTTGGAGAATGGAGTTAAATTGAGTTGAATCAAACAAAATCCCCATGTGAAAGTCAAATGTAAAACCATAATTGAAACAAATTAATCCCCCGAACTTTAGCTCAGTTAGGCTGCGCCGATCACAACAGATACAAAGGGATTCCTCCAACATTCCTGACAAAGCGTCGTTAGTGCACCCACCAGCCACCTCAGCCTTGACATGGATGGAGGAGCCACAGCAAAGAGACAACAGAACAATACCCTTCCATCCCTTCACTCCATTTACTACTAGAGCTGAGTGCTCTGCAGCTGGTACTGCTCCAGGTTCCAATAAATTTTGCAGTAAACAAGCATGTCTTTGTTGTTCTGCTACCAAACATGGCAAAAAAAAAAAAAAGTCGACCAGACAGCAATGAGCACTCAAAAGGTTCTAGGCTAAAATTATCAAAGGATGACAAAGACTGCAGCATCCTTTGTTCACTTCATCACAAATTAAAAGTCACCTGGACCACCTTCTACACAACAAGAGACTCAAAAATCAGGCCTAAATACTGGGATTTAAAAAATAAAAACATTCAGCATCATGGCTCAGTCAATCGTGGTTAAATAACCGCATATGCAACTGAACTGGACTTAAGGTACTTCAAGTATGTCACATGCTTTCAACTCTCAAGGTTGAACAAAAATATTAAAGTATCAAATGCCTGTTCATCAGAAAGTCATCAGGGATTATGATGAAATCTACCTCTTCTAACAGCCTGCGAAGCACATGCAGCACTTCCCATTTCAGATGTCCCACAAGGATTAGCATTCCCATTGAATAACTCAGCTTCGTAATCAATGCATCCCATACTAGCATTTGGAAGAACTTCCTCCTGAACAATTTGTAAACAGAAATGAATATGGAGAACAAAATATCTATTAACAGGTGACAAGTAGACTACCAGAAAAAAATCTGTTCGTTTTTTTAAGTTTACCTTTCTAAACACATTTGCTCGACTCTCAAAACCATGTGCTCCAGTTGGGAACAAAGGAATCTGACCGCATCCGTGGTCAAACCCCATAGGGTTGGCAACAGAATAAAATGCCTCTGTGCTCAAGTGACAATCAGTATTGCCAAATAAGCCACCATTATGGAGTTGTTCACATCCACCAGCTTCAGTGGAGAAATTCAAGGGGGCTTCAAGATCCATTAGCTCTAGAAATTGCATATTATCACCTTCAAGCATTTGATCCATGGAACAGTTGGCATTATGAAGACCAGAGGTATTATCTTTGTATTCACCAATTCCAGCCAGGTTGTCGATATCTCCTAAGTCCTTATAAATATCAATTCCAGCTAAATGAGGATTGCCAAAAACATTGTCACCAAGAATGACATCATCAACCTGCTGTAAATCCCATTACAATCTAATTCAGTAAACAACAAAACCAAAACAAAATTGACAAAACAATTGATTAGCAAGTTGCACAATTTTCTCCTAATAAAAAATCCAGTCATGATAACTAACATTGTGCTACAGTGCTGGTATAAATCTCTTTCAGTAAAAATAACATCCCATGGGAAACAACATTTTGATTTGAACAAAATCTTACATATACATAAAAAGCATAAAACAACATTCAATTTTGAACTGGCATCCATAATTTCAATACCAAATGCTTTGCCTTAAAATATTAGAATAGGGAAAATTAAATAATCACTGTGTCCTAAGTCAAGCAACATATAAAAATAAATAAATGAATAAAACAAGGAGAAAACTGCCAAAATATATACCAAAATACAACCGACAGAAAAAGAAACACAGGAATAAATCTAGCCTAGAGAGACATTAAAATCCATGATTGAATGGCCAAGTTTCTGCAAAGAAAATCATGTCAAGGGAATTGATTTAAAATTTCTTGATGATTGAGGATGATACAGAATTCTAAATTAACCACCCAGCAAATCTGACTAATAGTCTAAAATCCTAGAAGTACTTTTTTTTTTCTGTTTTGGTGATAACACATTCATACTATATAACCTTTTATTCCAATGACAGATGATCTGAGACAGAAAATATATTTTAAATTTAAATCAACATCTCCAATAAAAGTTATTCTAGAGCACAAGAGAACTGCATAGCCAGTCTAAATGCTGCTAAATCAGGAACATAACCATTAAACGGAGTTAAAAAGAAAAGATATGTTACACACCTTATCTGTCACAGTTCCACCTACAACGAATGGACTTTCGTCAGAGAAGTTACCCAGCATAGCTAAAACATGGTCATCATCATAAGCATTTTGTGGAGGCTCTGAAGAAGCCACAGCAATGGTGTTTGAAGTGAACGGTAAAGCCTCACGTCTGGCAGACCCTATGCATGTTCCATCAGGCACATATGAGCTTGTAACCATGGAACTGTTTTGATCAGTTGGCAGCAGTGCAGACAAGCCAGCAGAAGAAACCACCTCTGCACCATTCAAATCATCATCATCATCATCATCCTCATCCCAGTCTTCCTCCCTAAATGGTGCTCCATATTGTGCCCCATTTCTTGGGCCAGGTCCATCTTTCTTGAAGATTGAACAAAGCACATAACCATCTTGAGCAACGCCATTAACATCCAATTGTTTATCTTCAAGTCTATACTCATACATTACCCAATCAGTTCTGTCCCCTTTAGGTGCCTTACCCCTGTAAAAAACCAATGTTTTAATCATCCCCACAACTTCATTATTGTAATGAACAGATCTATCATTGCCTGTGGTTTTCCAGTAACCAAGATCAGTGGCCCTTTTAATTCTGGACCCACTTGCATATTTCTTCTCCCTGGGGCAAAAGAAATACCATTTGAGATCCCCAGTTCTCAAATAAGATTTATCTGGAAGATCCCACGGAGCATATTTGTAAATATCAATCTCCGCAATCGCATCAAATCGAAATTGCTTCCCTAACACCTTCCTTTTCAGATAATACTTAACCAGTTCAACATCAGTTGGGTGAAACCGAAACCCAGGAGGCAGTGATTTTCTCCCCATTACTTACTATGAACAGACTTCAATAAATCTAATATAAAAATATTCTTTGCAAGAAGCAATCACAAACAATCCAGTACAGCCTTACTTAGCCTTTCGCACAAAAGTTTAAAAAAATTAAAAAAGAAACAGAAAGACGAACTGTCAAGTCCAATGTCGAAATAATATCTTTCGCCAGCACCACAGTCTCCCCGTGTTCATAAACTCAAAGTCACACCAAATAATCGACAATTTTTTCTTGAAGAGCTCAAAAGACATTTGGTGTGGAATACAAACCCTGTTTACAACATTAAGAGTTTCACAAATACTGCAAATACGAATTAAAGAAAGCAACAAACAAACAACCCTAGATAGATACTAATCGAAACAGAACAGAACCTATATTAAAACCCTAATTTTCGGACTGGATTATCAAAATCATTAGCCAAACAGAACCTAGATCAAATAAATGTTGAGAAAAAAAATACCTAAACCGATTAAAGAACTGACGGAGAAAGGGTTGAACCCTAAAGACTAGAGAACATACCCGAGGAGAGGACGCGGCTGAAGACGAGAGAGGGACGAAGGAAGAAAGAAAGAGAGAGCCGACACAATAGAGGGAAAGATAAATGAGAATACGCTAGTAATGCCCCCTTTTATACGCAGAATTTTAAACAAGTGATTTTATTATTTATTTATTTTTTTCTTTCTATATATACGGGAAGTTTCCATAAAAGAAGAAGAAAAAAATAGTAAAAATTATTTATAAGTTTTTTTTTTTTGATAATCTTATTTAATTTCATTTATCATTTAAAATTAAAATTATCAACACTTAATTAAATTAATTTTATTTTGATAATTTTAATTTAAAATTTTAAATTAAATAAAAAATTAGTTAAAATAATAAATTAAAATTTTTAATTTAAAATTTATACTAAATATAATAAATGATCGAATTTTTATGTATTTTTATAATTTAAAAAATATATTATTTATTTTATTAATCACTTAAAATTCAGCATTTAATTTTTAATTTTACCAAACTTCACCTTATATTAATTATTATTATTATTATTATTATTATTATTATTCAAAAACAAATTATTATTATCACAAAAAATCATTATTAACATATGTGGTAATAATTTATTATAATAATAATATTAAATATTTCATTTATAATTTTTATTTATTTGACATGAATAGTTAAAGTTTTAATCGAATGTTGAAATCTAACTGTGTACACCATTAAGGTTTTAATTTTTTTATTTTAAAAATAATATTCAATAAAATCAATTTTAATTATTAAAAATATCAATCAGGGACGAAGCCTGAATTTTAGTGCACTGTGGCCAAGATCCAAACAATTAAAAATGATTAAAATTGATAAAAATCAGACAAAATGATAAATTGATGATTTTGAATTATAATTATAAAGTTTATTTATCTATTTGTTTCTTATTGATTATAATAAATTAATTTAATTTCATCATCATTTTTTAAGAGAAATTTAATTTTATCATAACAATTCATTCGATTATGATATTTTATGTATGAAAAGTAAAAATGACATTATTAAATTTAAGGTGACACAGTTATTAGAACAGTAATTATAGAATAAAAAAATTATTGAAGAATTTAAATTTTTATATGAATTTTAATAAATTATTACCCTTTATTATAAATGATAATCAATATTTGCTTTAATATTAAAAGTTAAAATTTTATTAATTTTTTTAAAGTAAGGATTATATAGCCATTCAATAAAAAGAAGAATTAAATCAAAATTATTTTCTTTGGTTTAATTTGCATATCAAAGCAAACTTCCAAATCAAAACCCAAACACTTAATGAACTATATTACTCTCTATTAGTCATTAATTATGATATTATATATTCATGGCCGATTTTTACATTTTTGAAATTCTAGACAAATTTAGAAGTGATGTTCTATAAAATTTAATATACGTTGAATATATTCAAAATGTAATATAATTGTTAAATTTTAAATATAAATAAATTAATAATATTACTATTTTTATAATAATATTTAAGTTTAGAGTAATTTATTTAATTAATAAATTTGTCTTTTAATTAAGGTATAGAAATTTTTTTTATGCTTTTTTATATTTTATACTGATAAAATAGGTGATTTTATTAATTAAATAAAATTGTTTTAACTCTATTGCTTTAGAAATAGCATCCTCTATAAATTTAATTTTACTTTATTTTCATATATGAGTCAAAATTATTAATAATAAAATAAAAAAGAAGTGATACAACTTATCCCTAAAAGAAATCTAAACATGTCAATGTGAAAAAAAATTCCAAATTTTGAATACAGTTAAAACAATAAATTCAAATTTTAAATATTTTTAATTCAACATTAAATCAAATGAAATGGTCAAATTTATAAAAAAAGATTATTTATATAAAAAAAAATTTAAAAACTTAATTTATAAAAATATATATTTTTTAATTAATAAAAAGTAATTTTTAAAAATAAGAGGTCTCCATATTTTGGAGGCCATAGATATAAGTTGAGGTTGAATAAACATCAAAGCTATCTCTCTTTTTCTTATAGCCCTCTTTCGTTCTTAATTGGCTTCATCCCTAATATCAATCAATTTATCTAAAATTATATTTTTTTTGAATTATTAATTATGATTTTTCACTGTAGTTTTTTTTTTTTGTCAAATTTTTACTATAATATTAGAACATTAAGGTGAATATTTAAATTTGATAAAAATTTAGGATTTTTTTTTTTTATTTTTATGAAACAGCCTACTATTAATTATAATTATTGAGTTAGCGAGAGGGGAAGAGAAGAGAGGGGCAATTACACGAAATACCATTGGATGGGAAGCTTCCTATAGAATCCTTAGCTTTTAATTGGTCTGATTGCTTCGTGCATTCTGATTGATCTATATTACGTTCAATAAATACGCCATTCGTCTTGTGTGCCCATGACGTAGCAGCAACACAGTGAGAATTTAGCCTTATCTTTACTCTCACCGCATAAAATATACTAGCATTTTATTTTATTTTGAATGGATTGTTATCGATATTTAATTTTAATGATATATCTAATATTTTAATTTTATTATGCTATTTGATTATTTAAAAATTTTTTTTAATCAAATTATTATTTTTATTTATTCTCTCTAATTATGAATGTTTATTTATTTTTTTCTTTCATTATCTTTTTCAATATATGAAGGTCTTCAGTCACTGCCTTAAAAACCTCTAGTATGAGCCATCCTTGGATGTAGTATTTTATTTTTTTTTAATGATTTTTTTTGTCCTTATTATTAGAGATGAGCATTTGGCCGGTTCAGTTTAAAATCAAACCGAATAAATTGAAAATCAAAATTCTTCAATAAACGAATCGAATCGAAATTTAATATGCATTGAATATGGTTCAGTTCGGTTTTAAACCAAAATATTTTTAATACCAATTTTTTTACATAATTATGTAATATTTTAATAAAAATTATAGATTTTATGTCCAAAAATTATTATTTATAGTATTATTAAGATATTAAATAGAAATGTAATTCAAACATTAGTAATTTATTCTAATAATTTTTAAAAAATTATAAATAATATTAACTTTATTATATTATATAATAATAAAATTTCAATTTTGGTTCGGTTTGAACTAAAATTTTATTCTAAATCGAACTGAATTGATAATTTCAGTTTGGTTCGATTTTGCTCACCCCTACTTATTGTGTCTTTTTGTTTTTTTTTTTTTTGAAGAAAAGCATATTGTGTCCTTGAACATTGACAAACTAGAAACTTTATAGGAGCATCAAGAAAATTAATCAAATTCATGACTACATAAATAATAGGCAAAATACGTTATTAAACCTTGTACATCTATTTCATTCTATCGAACCTCTAATAATTTACTTTTTATTCTATTAAGTTCTTCAATATTTATTTATTTATTTTTATTGTATTAAGGACTTTTCAATATAGAGTTAGAGAGTGAAGCTCAATCTCTGTTAATAGCACGTGAAAATTTAGAAATAGATGCCATCTATGAAATAGAATGTCCACCTTGTCATTACCTATACAGCAACAATGAGATAAAGTGAGACTAGAAATTAAAAAATAAAAACTCAAATTAAAAATCAGATGGAATTTAAGAATAATCAGAGTAATCCAGAAAATTCAAAAATTAGAGAAAGTTAAGGAAAAAAATAGAATGAAAATGAAAACTCAAGTTAAAAATTAGATGAAATTCATGAAAATCAAAATTAGAAAAATAAGAAAAAACAAATCTAATGTGAGTTCAACTTGAAGATTAAATAATTACAGCAACCCAGAAATTCAAAAATTAAAGAAAGTTAAGGCAAAAAACATAATGAAAATGAAAAGTCACATTAAAAATTAGATGAAATTCATGAAAATCAAAATTAGAAAAATAAGAAAAAAAAACAAATCTAATGTGAGTTCAACTTGTAGATTAACCAAAAATTAAAAATATCAAAACTAAAGAAACTAAAATTAGAGATATGAAATCTCAGTTCAACCTAATAAGTATCACCATCTTCTTGTTGCTTCAATCTAGTCTCAGATCAAGCTTCGGTGCCAAAACTCGACAGTGAACCACCACAACACAATGGGTTGGAGGGGTGAAACTAGAGCCACATATTAATATTAACACCATTTTGCTCTAACAATTAAATGAGCTCTTTGATTGAATCACTTGAATCTTAAAATAAAAAATAAAAAATATATTAAAAAAAACACTTTTCTCTAAAAGAAAAGTTAAGCCACTCCATTACCCCGTTTCTTAAACTACTTAAAGTGTTGTCTTTACCTTATTTAGAAGTATTCACCATTTTTCCTTAGCAAGTAAAAGAAAATTTGGTGGATGATATTGTTTAGAAGAGGACGTCGTTGTTGTGGAATTCGAAGAATTGAACGGATACAATTCTATCAACGAAACTATGAAGGATTCAAATCTTAGAACATATATTTATGTCTTTTTACATTATTATTTCGTAAGATCATGTGAGAAGATTTCTTGAAAGAAGAATTGAAATTTCTTGTAAGATTCAAAGAATAGAAGATGGGTAAAGGATTCAAAGCACAAAAAAACAGGGAAGAAGGCAACTATTAGGAATTAGGTTTAAACATGATGCAAACGTTGGCATATCTCATTAATACTACAACCCAAATTTTATCTGAATTGACATTTTCAATATTTTTAATTATACCACACCACCTTACTTTCTTTAGGTCGAAACTACCCTTGGAAATGGCTATAAATAGAATATTGCTCAAATCTCAAAGAATCATATGATATCACATACCCAAACAAGAATAAGAATACAAAACTTTATAGCACTGCCTTTACCTCACCCTCCAGTTGATGGTCATCGTCCTATATCTCAAACCCAGTCCAAAGAAAGGTGACAACTCTCGGCCTATATCCTAATGAAAAGCAGTTATTTTTCAAGCACTAAACCCCCTTTTAGAGAGATTTGACGATCGATCGACCTATATACAGACCTCCTGATGAGGTCCTATTAGTCATTTACATTTCTTGTATTTTATTTCTTAATTTAGTTTCACTTATAAAAAATTGCAACAAAAATATTGTAATGTTTATTAATATAAAAATACAAAAAAAAAAATTGTCTCTTAAAGATGTTATTGACTGATAGTTATATCTTAGATGGAGACCCATATAAAAACAATCAAAAGATTAACTAACTCAGGCGTAAACATATTTTTGGCATACCCATTAGGGCCTTTCCTAAGATAGATAAAATGACTACCAGACCTCACGAAATGAATACCTCTAAGCATTCTAAGAACGACTAAAAATGGACGAGAAAATCCTATCATAGTTCATGCCAGGGATGATGTTAAAATTGAGGAATCTCGAAATAATAACCATAAGGACCCTAAGAAACCTAGAACGACTGTTGAGAGGAATGAAACTTTATTTGACAAGATTCCCCACACTCCTCTCAAGATGATGGTTAAACTTGTTAGGACATTAAACGACCCTAATTATAATTATGGTCCAATGCCTCTAAAATATATGGTCATGAGCACAGCTGATATCATAGCCCTTGGAATAGCTGTCATTCAGGCCAATCATGAAATGTTCATAAGCTTCATTTTATCAACTCGGCCGAATATTGAAGTTCTTCATTAAGGAGAACAAAACAGTCAATGATGAAATTAGAGATTCAAACAAGGAAGCTAGCACATTGGTTAATAACTTGACAGGGATCTTTGATGGCCAAAGGGATGCAATACTCGCCAAATATGGGATGGGCCAAACTTCACTTAGGCAAAACCCAGTTACTCCTAATTGAAGGCCTGAACAACAATTTCAACCACAATATAAGTTATCTAGAAGAGGGGAGGCTATCAGTCAAGATCAGGATGGAGTCCCAAACCTTAACAAATAAAGAAACTGTGGGGACTTATACCCATAGAGATATGATGGCTATGAGAATGTATAGCCTCATCCACAAGAGAATGTACCCTAGCTACCAGTGGAATGACAATGACTTTACAAGACAGTAGTAGCAATTTGGGGTCCAAACTAATAGGCAACCAAAGAAGTTTTATAGAATCCCATACCTTGAGTAGGTGGGCAACATGTATCCTTTCTCATTAAGGTACAAAGCTCCAGAGTTCACCCTATTCTCAAGGGAAGAGAATGTAAGTACTAGAGAGCATATTTCTCGATTCATTGTGCAATGTGGAGAGGTATCGGGCTTGTTAGCAGTGTATGCCGTAGAGTGTACACTCAGCATGTGAATGTAAATGAACACCTAACTAGCTTTGTATATGTGTTCTTTAAATGGATACATTCCTAGTATCGAACGTATATATGTCCCTTAAGTATTTTGTAGGGAATCTATTCTCAAAGAGTTCGAGAATATGAGTGACAAATTTCCCTTTTAACAAATGCTTTAAAGGTTGTTCATGGTTATAAGATTATTGGTAGGGACACCATTAATCAGAAAGACCATAACCTCTGTTGTCATCCATGATGAGTATTGGATACTTATTGGAATGGAGGTAGTGAGTCTCATGCTACAGACATGTGATGTCATGACAACACGTGAGCACACTCATGAGATAAGTGTGTTG